>NW_006495906.1:1724280-1759465 GCF_000471905.2 Amborella trichopoda | reverse complement strand
ATATATATATATATATATATATATATATCAAAGTGCACCGCATCTTCAAATGGTGTTGAGAAATTTGGTTTCAACACTGGAAATTTTTGTGAAAAACATAAAATATATTTTCATTTTTAATTATAAAATTTAAAGTTTCAAAAATAGTATAGATCGAGCAGATCGATGAAAAGTTGAGAACTGACGGTCCAAAAATGCATTATAAGCTACACTATTTCCAACACTTGAAATCCATTTTTTTCTTATGTCCATGCATCTTGACGTCAAGACAATCAATTTGAGGATATTTGAGCAACAAAACAACCTCTTTTAGTGAAATCTTTGAGGTGGACTCCAATTTGATTGCTTAGCGCCTCTGTTCTATATAAACTTTTTCCTATACATATATAAGGACACCGTTTCTATAAGTCCATGTAGAAATGAGCCAACTCTTAAAAATCTACTTTTGAGATGGATTTTCGGACCAAATTTTTAAGGACATATAATCTCCAACATGGAGATCATGAATATAAAAAATAAATAAATTTTAAGAAATAAAAATTATGATTTTATGAATAAAACATTTGGACTGTTACTTTCGATTATTTTTTAGATGGATCACCTATTTGCATCCATCTTTAAGATGGATGCTTTATACCTTGGGACCACATATTATAGAAATGTGGTCTAGCCCGTATGAAACAATTTTCTTATACAGTTTCTATATGGCCGAGGATTTATGAAAACAAAGTAAAGCGTTAACTCGAATCCCCGTCCGAAAGCAATTTAGACATTGGAAATTCTACGATTGCTCTAAAATCAATTTCTAACACCGAATATGAAATTTGAAGCTAAAAAAATGTTCAGATCTTACAAATTCATGAGTACGTACTTTTAGGGAAAAATGGACAGTTCCAATAATATATTACAATATACACTATTTTTAAGGCTTAAAATCCTAATTTTTTTTACAACCACATGGCCAAGGTGGAGATGATCGTTTCAATTTTTTTTTTTGACACCAAAATTGCAATATTCATTGAGGGTTTACTTATTTTGATAGGGGTGCAGTCCTATCAAAATATTTTCCTGAATATGTGTGTTGTATGACATGAAAAAGTTTATAAAAGATTGCAATTTTAAAATTCATAATTAAGGTGCATTTCAAAATCCCATCATAGAAGGTTGTTTTTATGTTGGAAAAATCTCTAATTGATCATCTCAACATCGAGATGTATGAATATATAAAAAAAAATATTGAGTCCTAAAAATAGTGTATCATGCATCAAATTATCTAGACCGTCTATTTTCAAGATTTTCAAATGTTTATAGATATACTTGTTTTGATTCATTTTTGGAGTTTAAGATCTTATATTTACATATAAAAGTAAATTTTTAAACAATTCTAAAAATTTTTACACCAAAATTATATATATAATAATCTTTAGAGGTACTATTTTAATTTGGTTGTTTAAGATTGCAACTTTATACAAACCACACCGTATTTGGAATACCAAAAGGTGCCTCGGTGGCTAGAAGTCCTGAAAAGCGGCAACCACGAGATGTGCATGCGTCCAATCCATTCAAACTCCCTCTTTTGCAGCAAGGAACGTACAATAATTACTCTATTCTTTTAAGTATATAAGCCGTGTGACACACTCTAACTCTCTATCTCTTCTCTCTCTCTAAAAATATCTCCAATTTATAGTATTTCAAAACCACATCATTCAACACATTTGTGGATCATACTGGTTTTTCTGCATCATTTAAAACATATATACATCTCTCTTTTTCGCTAAAATACGTCACTGAACACATTTGTGGACAAAAATGGTGTTTCCAACTTCCATCATTTAAAACAAGGTGTGGTTTCTGTAAGGTTGCAAGTTTAAATAAATCAATTAAGGCGCGCCTCCAAATTTTATCATGTAATTTTGATAAAGTAATTTTTAATATTATGTGAAAATCTATTTTCATATCTAATTATAAAATTTTAAACTCTAAAAATGATTAAAATCAAGTAGATTAATAAATATATAAAAATCTTGAAAATGGATAGTCTAAATAATTTATTGCAAGATGCACTATTTGTGGGACTCAAAATCTCTTTCTTTTCTTTTTTTCATATTCATACATCTCGATGTTGTCGAGATGATCAATTAGAGGTTTTTTCAACATTAAAACAACGTTTTATGATGGATTTTTAGGCGCATCTATAATTCTACAATAAGATTGTAACCTTATATAAATTTTTTCCTTTAAAACATCTCTCTTGCTTTTTCTCTCTCCAACTGAGTTTGTGTGTGATGGAAGATTTTGAAGAATGAATACATGAATTTTTTTTTTTTTTTTTTTTTTCCTCTTTTTGAAGAGTAAACGCTTTGAAAAGCTTAAAATAAGAGATTTGAAGTGAGCTGTAAATTGCTTTGCAAGGAGAGGGATTGAAGGGGGGGAATGAGAATGGGTCCATTCACTTGTGCCGCAAGTCGTAGGCGTTTGCATGTGACAACTAACGTGTTGCTTCTCTCGCTTTTTACGTTGAAATTTTGCTTCTTGCCATCACCGCTAGTTTTGTTGAATATCGAATGCAGTCCAATGGATCGAGCCAAGACTTCAAATTTAAACCTAATTATCTAAAGATATATATGAGGTAGTGAATTGGTGTTTTTCTTAACATTAAAAAAATACATTTGATGGAAACTATATTAAAAAATTAAGTAGATCTCTATGAGTGATTATTAGAGTATGTATATCTATATTAATATACATCATTATGAATACATAATGAGATATGTATATGTATCTATATTGATATACATCCTTATGAATACATAATGAGATATGTATATGTATGGATATATATATCTCTTAGATGTCTCTTGATTATGATAAGATTAGTTAATAGTTATCCATAACCATTGATATTTATATTTAATTGTTATTGGTCGTATATTTATACAGATATTGTATATTCTTGATCAATCAATAAAAAAAAAAGTTCCATAAGACATAAGGCCCAAATATACAGAAATACAATTTCTTAACCGTGACAAACAGCCATCTCTCTCCTTCATGTCTATCTCTATATCTAAATGCATAATACGAGAGTTACCAATATTCTACTAACTGTACGGTCCCTTCCATATTTAGTTTTCATTAAAAAATATTGTTTCCTATGGTATCTTGGTTCTTTAACATGTAAGCTTCCTAGTCTTCATTTTCTATGCACTTTCTTTAAATGATTTCCGTGCAATGCACGTAGTAAAACTTGATATAAACAAGAATGTATCATCAATCTCTTTAATTTGCCTTTTCCTTGTTCTTTGATCTTTAATTTATCAACCTTTTGTGCTTTCAAACCAAACCTTTTGTGCTCTCAAACCAAAATGTATCCTCAACCGAAGTTCTTTCTCTTCGGTCTCTCTCTCTCTCAAGAGCATCGAATGCTCCACTGATGAACCAGTCCCAACCATTGATTACAACACTGCACTTCTTCTAAAGGTGAATCATGCAGGTCAGGGAGATTTCATCAATGTTCAGGACGACATTAACGCAGTACCATGCAACAACTCCAACCTAGCTTTCATATTGATATCTCCAGGACACTATAGGCAAGTCTTAAGCCACGTCATCTTCTTTTCTTTCATTCTATTTTGAGCAATGCTTTCGTGGGGGAGCGCAACTTTGTGTAGGGTGGGGAGACGGCTTTCCCCATGGTTGGATCACTTGGCAAGTTGATCTTGAGATTGAGGCGTGGCTCCCCACTTGATGATGTTTTCTTCTTTTCCAAGTTTTTTTTTTTACCAATGTGGAAAAAGTCTATCTGCCCCATTCAGACTTGTCCAAGTAACTCAGACTTGCCGTTTTGGCAAGTTCGAGTATCCTCGAGTTGGGTGGTCCGGCTCGGGGATCTTAAAAAAAATATAAAAAAGAAATAATAATAAGAAATTCATTTGTAATAGGATTGTATGCAATCAGATCATTTACCTTTAGTACAAAGAGGTCACAATTATTTATAACCATATGATGTGAAGTCGGCTGGCTTGGGTGTGTCATAAAGTTCAAAAAAATTCCTTTTGAACTATGAACTTGGTCAATGGAAGAAATGCATCAATGCAATTTCGTATCTAATGGTTAAGATAAAGTGTAACCACCTTGTACTAAAGATAAATAGTCTCATTTTTCCCTTCTTTTTAGGTTATTTCTAAAATACCCCCTCAAAAATTGATTTTTTCAAAATCTATTTTTTCACTACTTTTTAAAGCTCATTTAGATGTATTTTGTTTAATTTACTCTATGACATGTTTTCCCTCTTTTTAGTACATTTTTGTATTTTTAATTTTTAAAACTTTTTGGCTTGGTAGAACTCAGCCCTATTTAGGCCGAGACTGAGTTACATGGCTCAGCCAGGGCCGAGTCCCATCGCCAGAGTGGACTTTCCCACACTATTCTTTACTGAAATGGCAGAAATAAATTCAAGTCTTCTATGACTCCTTTCGGTATCTATGGACTATGGCGAAACCCTGGTCCTTTAAAGCATCACTGTTTATGGAAATGATAGATGGTAATGGTGAGAGTGAGTGTGGAACGTACCTTATGAAGACATGGCTGATATGGTTGTTCCGGTCTATCCATGGATTGTGAAGGCCCAAAGGGACTACGATTACGTCATAGCGGATAGGATTATAATGTAGTTTTCCAGTTTCGTTTTGGTAACAGATTCATTCATTATGTGCTTGATTACTGATTGCGTGAGCGTGGTTCAACAGGGAGAAAGTTGTGGTTAATAGGCCGTTGGTGATTTTGAGTGGGTCGGGAGCGGGTGAAAGCGTGATTACATGGACTGACAGCGCCGAGTCCAGCGGAGGAACTTTCAATTCTGCAACACTTGCAATTGAAGCTCCTGATTTTGTTGCAAGAAGACTCAGAATTAGGGTATTTACTCTCTAGATACAACTTGTAATATCATTAGTTTCACCATCAGCAGCATCATAGTTCTGATTGATCATCTTCGAAACCGTTATTTTGTTTAACACACTACTATCCGAATGATTATTAGGCAATTGTTGAAAGACTAAGGCCACTCAAAATTGTCAGCTCACAGGTTGTACAGCCTGTAAAATTCTCCCATTTTTTGGATGGCCTTAGGTTTTTACAGGGTTGTTCCAACAATGACTTTATTATTTAATAAAAAAAAGTATCTACGTTCATCATTATTCGACATTATTGACATTCATTCGACAGAAGTTCGCAAAACATGGGTATTCTGTAAGAAAACATCAAACTAGTATTCTTATGTGCAAAACAAAAGTTCGAAATTAAATTAGAAGAGAAAATTCAATTTTCGATTGAAATTCCTAAAATTTATAATATTTGATATGACCACTTTATCTCAATAAATAAATCTAAGAGAAGTGTAACAAAAAGAAAGAAATCGAGGCAAAAGGGTGCGAGAAGCCAAATTAAAGAAGTTTTTATGTGTGTGAAGGAAGTTCATGCACATTCTTGTGTCTATATATAGGACACACACTGTTGGAAACACATAGTACATCACAATCTATATAGATTCATAGCAGTTAAGAAATTTTATTTGATTTTATATATGGGTGTAGAAATTGTTGCTGAAATTCTACTAAGTACTTTGCTAAGCATGATCTCTGTTTCTAGAACTGTTACTGGGCTTTATAGCTCATTCCTTTAACTTCCATTTTTGTAGAGCGATAGCCACAGGTCGAGGACAGGCGGTACAGGAATCACGACTGGTGGTTGAAGCCCGCACTACTTTGCAGAAGTTCTTTCTATTGTGTGTTTCTGATGGCAGCTTGGCCATAGTTTTTGTTTAATTTTGGAAATTATGTAATGAATTGGTCTCTAATGCCTGGAACTCTTTTGTAATACTTTGGAAAATTTTTGTACAGTGTATTTACAATCTGAGGACTGGGTTATCTAGCTTTTGGTGTGTGTGTGTGTGTGTTGTGGTAGTTTTGTTTTCTTTAGTGGTTTACTTTGATTACCATTTTTCTAAAGCTTTGAGCGCACTCCCACTTGAGTGGCATTCACTACCCTTGATCATAGTCCCGCACTCTATTCCCCTCTGGCAAGTACACTAGGGGTCAGGGGGCGGGGTCATGACAGTCATGGTATCAGAGCAGCTAGGATAGGATTCTTGGCCTAAAGAGTCTTAGAAGTGTCCTTAGAGTCGTTTTTTTGATAGGCAAGTAACTGAGTGTTTCTTGTTTTAGGTCAAGATGACGAGGACCCGTGCCAACAATGCGAGTACTAGTAATGTGAACACCGAGGCCTTGGGGGAATTCTTCAAAATGCTCTGGGCCATGACTCAAATGATGAAGGACCATATGTCAGCCCCTGCTGCCTCCGCCCCAAGCCAAGATGACAGCAGATTGACTGAGAGATTTAGGAGGCTAACACCCCCAGCAGTCATGGGGGATGGGGGACTGGAAAAAGCCGAAAGATGGAAGAAGCAAATAGAGAAGATTTTGGACGTTTTGCACTTCTCATATGAGAAAAAAGTCAGATTGGGAACTTTTATGCTGGAAGGGGAGGCCGAACATTGATGGAGTTCAGTGAAACAGTCCTGGATGGAGACAGGGACTGAGGCCACCTGGGAGAATTTCTTAATAGCATTTGATGAAAAATATTTCCCTAATTCCGTCCGAGAGAGGAAAGAAGTTGAATTTATTGAGCTGCAATTAGGGAGGCTGTCAGTGGAACAATATGCAGCCAAATTAGTGGAGCTCTCTCGGTACGCACCCCACATGATCAATACAGAGGCACGTAAAGCAAGAAAGTTTGAAAGGGGCTGCTAGATATCAAAGGGAGAATAATATCAGCCAACTTCAAGACGTTCTCCTCATTAATAGACCTCGCTATGAAGATTGAGAGAGATCACGAGGAGTTTCAGTTGACGAAAGAGGGGAAAGTGAGGTCTGCATTATCTGGAAGTTTTGGGAAGAAGACTCAGCCACCATATAGAAGAGATTTTAGGGAAAGGCCTTTTCCAAGCAAAAAGAAAGTCCAAAAGACCTCTCCAGGCGATGTCAGGGATAACCGACGCCCAGCATGTTCATATTGTGGGTTAAACTCTACTCATGCAGCCGAATGCTACATGAATTTGGGAGTGTATTATCGGTGCGGCAAACCCGGCCATTTAATCAAGAACTGCCTGATGACGAAACCTGAAGACAGACCAAGGACTCAAGGTCGGATACTTGCACTTACGGAGCAGGAAGCTAAGGCGTCCACCTCAGTGATTAGAGTTATGCTTTTTGTTAGTAGTAGAGAAGCTAAAATCTTTATTGACCCTAGGTCCTCTCACTCTTTTGTTGCACCTCATTTTGCCTGGCATCTAAATGTTCAACCTTCATTTCTTGACTACACTTTAGTAGTGTGCATACCTATGGAGGATTACATGGAAACTGATAGGGTATACAAACAGTTTGAGGTTTTCCTAGAGAGGTCTGTCTTGCTCATATAACTAATACTTTTAGATATTCAGGATTTTGATGTTAGTTTGGGCATGGACTAGTTATCCACACACCGTGCTACTATTAACTGCTATGATATTATTGTGAACTTTAGATGCCCTAACCAGCCAGAACTACACTTTATGGGAATCAGGGAGGCTCCCCCTCTACACTTTATTTCTGCCCTTTGGGCTTCTCATCTTTTGGCCAAAAGATGTGTTGGATACTTAACCTATGTAGTAGAGAATCGGGACGTCCAGTCTAAGTTAGAAGAAATACCTGTGGTAAGAGAGTACCCAAAAGTTTTTCTTGAGAAGTTGACCTCTTTGCCTCCAGTCAGGGAAATAGATTTTGTGATAGACGTGGTCCCTGGTACTACTCTCGTCTCCAAGGCCCCATATAGGATGGCCCCAGCAGAACTGAAAGAGCTGAAAGAATAATTGCAGGAGTTGTTAGAGAAGGGGTTCATTCGACTTAGTGTATCGCCTTGGGGTGCACCTATTCCTTTTGTGAAGAAGAAAGATGGGTCCATGAGACTTTGCATAGACTATAGGCAGTTGAATCAAGTAACAGTGAAAAACAAGTACCCTCTGCCTAGGATTGAGGACCTTTTCGACCAGCTTCAAGGGGCCTAAGAGTTCTCTAAAATCGATCTCCGAACGGTCTATCATCAACTGCATGTCAAGGAGGAAGATATCCTCAAGACCGCCTTCCGAACCCGATATGGCCATTATGAGCTTTCAGTAGTGCCATTCGGACTAATTAATGCCCCAGCTATCTTCATGGACCTGATGAATAGAATTTTTAGACCCTTTCTAGATGATTTGTTGTGGTATTTCTTGATGACATTCTAATATATTCAAAGAGCCTCAAGGACCATGAGTTGCAGCTGAGAGTGGCCATTCAAGCCTTAAAGTTAGAAAAGTTTTATTCCAAGCTGAGCAAGAGTGAGTTTTGGCTTCTTAGTGTGGCCTTTCTTGGGCACATTGTTTCTAAGGACAGGGTTGTCGTCGACCCTTCTAAGATTGAAGTTATACTCAAGTGGGGAAGATCGATGAATATGACAGAGGTCCATAGTTTTCTGAGGTTAGCAGGGTATTACAGGCACTTTGTAGAAGGATTTTTGAAGATCGCGCTCCCTCTGACTCGTCTAACCCAGAAGGATGTGAGATTTGTGTGGTCAGATGACTGTGAGAGAAGATTTCAAGAGTTAAAGAAGAGACTGACCACGAGTTGAATATTCAGAAAGAGTGGAATATGAGACAAAGGAGATGCGTAGACCTGTTGAATGGCTATGATTATACCATTAAGTATCACCAGGGCAAGACTAATGCAGTAGTGGATGCTCTGAGCAGGAAGCCTATAGTATCAATGGCTCATCTAATGGTCCGAAAGATGAAATTATTAGAAGATGTAGTGGGATGGCTTCCAGCTTCACCCCTAGGTGATGAGGTAAGTATGACAGCATGTATAAGGGTAGAACCCCAGCTTTTTCAACAAATTCGGGTGGCTCAAAAGAAGGATCCCCAACTCATGAAAATTTTGAAAGAGATGAAGCTAGGAAAAAGAGACAAATTCTCTAAGAGCAATGATGACTTGTTGAGATTCTGAGATCGAGTTTTTATCCCGAATGATGAGGATGTGAAGTGGGATATTGGAGGAAGCTCACCGCTCTCGTTATGATATACATCATGTGAGTAATAAGATGTATCAGGACCTGAAGAAAATGTTTTGGTGGAATGAAATGAAGAGAGAAGTGACACTGTTTGTTTTTAAGTGTTTGACATACCAGTAAGTGAAAGTTGAGCATTAGAAACCTGTTGGGTTGTTACAGCCCTTGCCTATGCCGGAATGAAAATGGGAAGACATTGCTATGGACTTTGTCTTCGGTTAGCCTCGAATGGGTTTTAGGAGTGATAGCATTTGGGTTGTTGTGGACCACCTGACCAAAGCTGCCCACTTTTTACCAATCCTCATGACCTACACATTAGATAAACTAGCTCAGTTATACATCAAGGAGATAGTGAGATTACATTGAATACCTGTCAGCATCGTGCCCGACTGGGACACTAGATTTACCTTTAGATTTTGCGCTAGTCTACAGTTAGCCTTGGGAACAAGTCTTACTTTTAGCACCACCTTTCACCCCCAGGCTGATGGGCAATCAAAGATAACCATTTAGACCTTGGAGAACATGCAAAGGGCTTGTGTTATTGACTTTAAAGAAAGCTACGATGACCATTTTCCTCTGATAGAATTTTCCTATAACAATAGCTTCCAAGTTAATATTGAGATGGCGCCTTTTGAGGCCCTGTATGGGAGAAAGTGTAGGTCACCTATCTGTTGGGACAAGATTGGTGAAAGGAGGCTTTTAGGGCCAAAAATTGTTCAAGTGACCTTAGAGAAGATTGCTTTGATTCGAGAAAGACTCATAATAGCTCAGAGTGTGCAGAAGAGTTATGCCGATAATCGAAGAAGAGACCTCGAGTTTGAGGTGGGTGATCGGGTATTCTTAAAGTTGTCTCCAACTAAGGGCGTTATGAGATTCGATAAGAAAGGAAATTTGAGTCCCCGTTATATTGGACCTTTTGAAATTCTGGCAAAAGTTGGAAGCGTGGCTTATCGACTTCCCCTACCACCTGAATTGGCAAACATCCACAATGTCTTTCATGTACTCTGTTTCCAAAACTGTGACCCTCCTTTGAGTAACTGTTTGAGCATTGGAATATTATCTGTTTATCAAGAAATTTGATGAGAAAGTGTCCCTTTGAGTCTATTTTCATAATGAAAAGGCCCCATATCATTATCTATTTTTATTGGAAAGTTAGGATCCATTTGCTAGACCATGTCAGAAATGTGAAAAAGAAATTCCAAGAACTTTACAAGCTTTTGTAATGAAATGTTTACTGACCAATTCATGTCCAAATTAGTCCAAACCACTTTAAATGATATATCAATGAACTTATTTCAAAATTTGTTTTGAAACTATGTCATAATTCTCTATGGTTTGGAAATTATACTCATTTTTCTATGAAGGTGTCACTGTTGTGATTGCAGGGAAATTGTAGAACTGTTGCACGTTTTTGTATTGAACTGTTTACTGATCAAATCAGATCTAAATGAGTCCAAACCATTTTTAAATGAAATATCGGTGAGCCTATTTTAAAAATAGCTGCGGAACCATGTCTTAATTCTCTATGGTTTGGAAATTATTCTCTTTTTTCTATAAAGGTGTCACTGTTGTCATTGCAAGAAATTCGAGAACTGTTATACATTTTTGTATTGAATTGTTTACTAACCAAATCAGGTCCAAATGAGTCCAAACCACTTTTAAATGAAATATCAGTGAGTATACTTCAAAAATGGAAACTGTGCTTCTTTTCCTTTGAAGGTGTCACTATTGTGATTGCAGGGAAATTTCAGAACTATTGCATATTTTTGTATTGAACTGTTTACTGACCAAATCATGTCCAAATGAGCCTGATGATTTGTATTTTTCTCTGGATATATATATGTGCTTTAAATTATATTCAGTGGTGATAAGAATGGCTGACAATGAGACAGGCTCTGTTATGATATAAAAGTATATTGTAAGATGTGCCCTGTTATAACCTGTATATGACTATGATGCACGTCTTATAGTGATATGTGTGCATGATTATGAGACAACTAAGAGATATGTGACCTCTTGGCATGCCTTGAGGGTGGTTCATGATAAGAATGTGCTCTAATGTGAATGTGATAAGTAGCACTACGTGCAGGTTACTCGATGGTAGTGTAATCTGATTTAGTAAGAAAGTTGTGCCTGCAGTTGAGATCTTTCCCTAACTCCAATGATAGGAAGGGAGTTAGGATGTGAGTCACATGGGAGGGTCGTGCCCCCCATTGTGTGTATGACACTATACAATGGGTCATCCATTGGTAGTGTAACGCCCTCCAGCTATAGAACCAATGAGGGTCACGTCTTGCAAGGCCACCACCAATCGAAAGCCCCAAAGTGCGCTAGGGACTGTGTGTGTGTGCATGAAAACATTACAAAATGGGTCATCCATTTGTCATTGTTTCCCTCTTGAGAGATAGTAGACATGCAAAGCAATGGGATTGGCTTGGCCTGATGAATAGGACTTCTACTTCAGGAGTAGGCAAATTAGGGAGTGAGCTGATTAATGCCTAGTAATCTTGCTTATACTTATATTGATGGATGCAGTTATGATGATTTGTTATGATGCTCGTGGTGGAATTGTTTGATAAATGGCTAATTCATATGATACCTGAATTGTAATTTGCTCATCCCTAAAAAGAATCACTCACGGCTCATGGCTACATATAGTTGAGACACATGGCATTTGGATCGACGTACTAGGCTTTATAGCTCATTCCTTTAACTTCCATTTTTGTAGAGCGATAACTGCAGGTCAAGGACAGGCAGTACAGGAATCGCGACAGGTGGTTGGAGCCTGTGTTACTTTGCAGAAGTTCTTTCCATTGTATGCTTCTGATGGTAGTTTGGCCATAGTTTTTGTTTAATTTTGGAAGTTATGTAATGAATTGGGCCTCTGATGCCCGAAAATCTTTTGTTATACTTTGGAAAAATTTTGTACATTGTATTACAGTTTGAGGGCTGGGTTATTTAGCTTTTAGTGTGTGTGTGTGCATTGTGGTAGTTTTGTTTTCTTTCGTGGTTTGCTTTGATTTCTGGTTTCTTAATCACACTCCTACCTAAGTTGCATTCGCTACCCTTGATCACGGTCCCACACTCTATTGCCCTCCAGCAAGTACGCTAGGGGTCAGGCGGCAGGATCATGACACCTCAAGAGCCTGAAATCTCGGAAACCAAAAAACCACTAGCCGTTGAGCATAAGATAAAAGTGCTTGAGATTGGAGATGAGATTTCTAGTCCCCTACCCTCTGATGAGGCGGAGTTGGAAGAAGCCCGGAAGTGTTGGAAGATGGCGGGCAAGCCACCTCCAATCACTTGGAGGAGATAAAGTTCGGTGACAAAACTGACCCAAGACCAATCTTCATTTCTACCATCATGCCCCTTGAAGAGAAAGAGGAATATGTTGCCTTTTTTGAGATAAGAGTGACGTATTTTTCTGACCCCCAAATCGCAGTTCATTGGCTTGGGATTAACTCATCCTTCAATCTAGTGAAACAAAAGTCAAGGAGAATCTGAGCTGACCTAGAGATACAGATTGATGTCGAGGTGAATAAACTCAAGGCAGTTGGTTTCATCAAGGAAGTCAAGTACCCAAAGTGGCTGACCAATGTTGTACCAGTCAAAAAGAAGAATGGGTAAATCCGGGTCTGAATCGACTTTTGCGATCTAAATGTGCCATGTCTGAAAGACGACTTCCCTCTCCCCTTTACTGAAATGCTCATTGACTCAAATGCCAATTGCCAGGCCTTCTCTTTTATGGATGGTTATTCGGGATATAACACGATAAGGATGGCCTCTGAAGACGAAGAAGCTACAACCATCTTAACACTTAAGGGATTTCTGCTAAACTCTGATGCCATTCGGCCTAAAAATGCAAGGGCCACTTATCAAAGGGCTATGACCGCTATCTTTGAAGATATGTTGCATGAAGAAGTGAAATGCTACATAAATGATCTTGTAGTAAAGTCGGGCGAGAGAAGCACCTACATCTAGAACCTTGAATGATACTTTGAGTGACTCCATCTTCACCAACTCAAGATGAACCCCCTAAAGTGTGTCTTTAGCGTGCGTTCGAGAAAATTCTTGGGGTTTATTGTCAGGTATCAATGACTGGAGATCAAACTTGTCAAAATCAAGGCACTCTAAGAGATGTCATCTCTGTGGAATCTGCGAGAGCTCATATTTCTTCAAGGCAAACTAACCTATATCTGGAGATTCATCTCTAACCTTTCAAGACAATGTAGACCCTTTAGTCGCCTATTAAAGAAATATGTGCCCTTTGAGTGGGACAAAGCATGTCAAATGGCCTTTGAAGACATCAAGGCCTACCTCCTAAACCCCATTGTTCTCTCAGCTCCTATTCTTGGAAAGTCCCTTGTCCTCTATGTGATTGCCCTTGATGAGTCACTTGGCGCTTTGCTCGCCCAAAAAAATGAGGAAGAGAAGGAGACATCCTTGTATTACCTCAGTCGGAGGATGTAGGGAGCCAAAGTAAACTATTCCCCTATTGAAAAGATGTTCTTATACCTGATCTTCACAATACAAAACTCAGACACTATTTGTTGGCACTCCCGGTTCGGCTCATCTCACAAGTGGACCCAATCAAATTTCATATGGCGTGCCCCTCTTTATAAGGCCGCCTTGCAAAATGATCACTACTCCCAGTGGAGGGTGCCATAACTTATGTGTCGCAAAAAGCAGTCAAGGGCTAAGCACTCACATATTTCTCTACTGTACACCCCCTCCCGGTGTTTGAATAAATTTTTCAACACCATGGTCCCTGATGCAAAATAAAGAGGAAGCCAATCAATAAAGCCTGACAAAAACAGCAGAAATTTCGACAGTCTCATAATGGCACTAAAACTGGTCAAGATCCTCAAGAGGCCACCTGTCAAGTTTCATCACAATCAGACCTATCTAAGGTAGTGAACACAAAGAAACAATTTCAGAAAATCAGTCTCTAGCACCCTAAAATGGACCCTGTAACTATAAATATATTTTTGATACGTCAAACATGTGTGAGACGACCGCCATTAGATCTGGCACAGTCGAAAACCCCTATGGGTAAAGTTTTGGCTTAATCGAGCACTCAAGGACAAAGTTTTTGGTAAAATACCGAAAAGAGGTAAGCCACACACTATTCCCTTGTGGTCTCCCTACACCAAAACACCATTAAAGGTGGTTTTTTTCACAATCACGACTAGTGAATTTCGTGGCCCATATCTCACTCCTCTCTAGTCGGATCGTACTCAAATTTTGGGAACGTGTTCACCTCATCAAGACGAGCGTTTTGATATATTGTACTCCCCGTGACGACACCTGAGCAAGAAGAAATGCTAAAGAGAGGTTTTTGATTCGTGAAGAAGTTGTAGAAAATTCAGCAGCGACACACGTTGCTCGAGCAGCCAAATCACGGTGCTCACATTTTGGATTGACACAAAATCAATTCAATCATGTGCATAAGGTCTAGAGCTACCATTGGTCTAAACGCCGTACAAGATGAACGGTTGGATTTTACACACAAAGGTGACGAAGTCATTGTAAATTCCTGCTGCTGAATTCTAAATTTGGGTCAAAACCCAAAGTTGCCAAATCTTCGTGCAGGCTCCAAATCGCGTCTTGTTTGTCGCCACGCGATTGTGACGGCATGCCAATACACTACAGTAACGAAATCATGGAAAAACATCAAGGAACAAGCACACTATCGATCCGAAGTTTTCAAGATTCATATAAATTTCAAGTCTCATGATCGTGGCCTAAAAACACGACTCATGGCTCGAAGTTGGTATCAAATTAATCATCATGTCGAGCTCTACTAGAAAATAATCATCTTTCGATCAAACGGGTATCAAAGCAACCGTGTATCAATCACAGAAGATCACACAAGTTCTAGAGCAGCAGCAGGGACTGTTTTGAAATTCCATCTATTGTTAGGCAGGGGCAAAACAATCCTTTTGCACCCTTAATTTTTTTTACTTCAAAATAATTGTAATTATCATCAAGTTGGTTAGTTTTTGGGCATCCACCCATGTTTTGGCCCAATTTTATATAAACATGCAAGACCCAATTATAAACAACCTTCGTTCATTTTACACATTGATCAATAAAGCTTTCATTTCTCGCTTAAGTTCGTGAGTACATCTTGGAGACAGAGAAAGAGAGAGGAGAGAGAAGAAAAGGGCTGGTACCCCTCGATAAGGTAATTTTCTCTCTCCTCTTCTTTTCACTCTCATCTCTATATCTCTCTTTCTCCTTTCTTTCCCTTCTCTCTCTTATGCTCCTCTCATTGTTTTCTCTCTTACTCTGCTTCTTCTTCTCTTTTCTCTTATTTTCTTTTTCTTCTTCTCTTCTCTCTCTCTTTCTGTTCTTCTTGTTTCTTTCTCTTACCCTTTCGTTTGACCAAGAGAGGTGAAGACTAGCATTCCATGGTAGTCCAGTTGTCTAGCAGTAATACCATTTTGCTGGTTAGAGTTACTATGCCCGCTTTACTGTCATGGCGGATTAATCATCATATCAAGCTAGTCGGTATTAGTTCTGTGGTCTAGTAGTAATTCTGTCGAGCCGGTCAGAGTCACCGAGCCCATTTTACTGTCACGTCAGGTCAATTACTTACTAGTTTAATCACTGTGTCGGTCTCACCGCCAGATCAAATTCTTCTAGTCCTAATCTTTCTTCTCTCAATCTTATCTTCTTCTTTGAATGTGCACACATGTGTATGTTCGCCCAAAGACAAGGTAGGGTCCCTTGACCCACTTGTCTTGTAACATTTGTCATATGTGTACGATTGCAGAAACAAGAGAATACAGTCCATGGGAGGCGATTCCGAACCTATTTTACCACTAAGGGGCTTTCTTCGTGATCTAATAGGGCTCCCACGCGAGCCAAACCAAGTAAGTCCCAAACCCACCTTAAATTCCTCTCTCATCAGTTGGTCTACCTTCCCTTGGTTTTTAGCAAGGTTCCCGAGAGAGCGATCTCAAGTCTCAAGTTCCATTGAGACCCGAGACACGTGCCTCCATATCATCTAGATCTGGAGGGCGAGATCGAGGCACGTAACCAGCTTGGCGACTCCACTAGGGACTTACTGCCCCTTAGCCGGATCGTACTTGTTTGACTAGTTTCTCCTTTTATTCTTTGTTTTTCACACTTATGGCTTCTGGGTTCTATAACCCGTTTATTCAAATCAAGGACTTCCTTATCCCCCCATTCGTGAGTGTTCCCAGGGAACAAGTTCCTCCAACTTCATTCCCAACCTTCCTTTTGAGCAAAGACCCCGCGTCTAGCTCCTAGGTCCTAACCTGAATGGGTGAGGTTCGACTTAAGAGCCCCTCACTCCCCATCTCCTCGGTTTGATGGAACCTCCACCAAAGCACCCTGCATAGGTGGCACACACACCACCACTCACAGCATGCACCCTGTCACCGGCAAGTCACTTCTCAGTCGTATTGCCGAGGTACGTCGAAAGTCTGCCCAGTCCTTTGCTACAAAAGGCAAACAAGTTGTCATTGCTTCTGTGGGTTGCCATAAGGTTCCCCCCCACACTTCTGCACCACCATGAGTCTCTATCCCTAGAGGCTCGACACATCGAGACAGAGACCCTGAGGCCTCCACCTCTTACACACACCCTAAGGCTTGTGCGCCTCCCACTAGAGCCACACCTTGAGGCAACTCTTATATTGCCTCAAGCCAGTGTCTAGGACCGGGCCTCCGTGGGCTAGGTCCTGTACACACTATCCATGTGCACCCCACCTCTCAGGGCAAAGTCGTCGCTGCACCAACCTAAGTACACAGGGGACAACTTCCTTGGCCTCGTACTCATCACACACTAGCGCACCCTGTAAGGGGGCAGGCTTCCACCTGTTTCCTTACAGACACTTGCTCGTGATTCTTGGCCTCCTAAGGCCAGTCAATCTGCTCGAACCCGACTGACCCCAAAGTCGCTCGTGATACTTTTTCAAGGGGCGTATATGCGTCATCTCCCCAAACCGTTGTTCCCCGCTCCTGACTCTGACGTCATCGTGCGTCAATCATTCCACTTCACCTGAAGAGGAGGCCTCGCCCTCTTCTGAGCCACCTTTTCAAGAAGATGAATCAAAAATCCCTTTCGAGATTGACGAGGTCATGGAGACAGAACTTCTGGTTCCAAAGGTTACTTACACACCAAACTATCAAAAGATCCTGCATATCCTTATTGCACTCTTAAAAGCCGAATTGGCATCCCAGCCGCCACAGAAGGTTCTTCAAACTTCGGTTACTGAGGATATTCCTCAAGTCTTGCATTTCCCAGATTCTATATAGGGGGAGCAGTTGGGGACTGGGCATCCCGCTTGTCCTCATGAACAAGACCCTCTGGCAAAGTTAAGAAGCGGGGTTCGCAGTCGTTAGAGCTAATTAAAGGTCATGCATACCGCTTCAAAATATATGAAGGAGTTCATACCTGAGACTAAGAGTTATGATGAAAATGAAGTAAAAATGCCATGAGCAGGCTATCTATATCGAGCAGGCTCATCAAATGATGAGAAAAATGAAATATGAAGAAGCGACGTTCATAGTCTCCAGAGCCAATTGAAGGTCCTATGTACCGCTTCAAAATATCTGAAGGAGTTCGTACTTGAGACTAAGAGTTATGATGAACATAAAGTAAAAATGTCATGAATAGAAGCCAAAACCCCTCCTGACTGGACTATCTATTGCGAGCAGGCTCATCAAATGATGAGAAAAATGAATTATGAACCCCCGTCCAATCAAACGTTAAAAGGAGAAGAAGCAACTCCTCCTCCGTTTGAGGTTATCGGAACCGCGGCAGTATGGCACAAGATAAAGCAAGGCCTAGGGTTTCCCTTAGTGAAATGATAGAAGCAGTAAAAGCCCTGAGGTGAGGACTACTTAGAAGCAGCATATGAGATCCAACAAAACAAAATGAAGAATGAAATTATGCGGCAAAATGAGACATAAAGCAAAAAAGAATTTTCATTCACAAACTCAAATTTTACAATTGCTGCCATACAGAGAAGGAAACAAGAAGCAAAACTACCAAAGAGGATGGTTACAGGCCAAAAGAAGAAGCCAACCATTTCCGAGTCATCTTCAATTCATCTGACGAGTATATCAAACATACAAAGAAGACTTCTCTGGCAAGGCACTGGCCTACTATGGAGAGAATACTCTGTTCACAGTGGATGCCCTTCAATAGAACAACATGGACTTCACTGTTTTGGTGGAGGACTTGGCTTTGACCGGGCATCATAAGTCGGGCCTTAACACTGATCACCACCCTTTGCCTACCCAAGTCAAGGCCGTGCATGAACATCGCCGCACATGACTCATCGCCATGCACAACAATTCCCACATGCGACTCACTGCCACACGCGAGCAACACCATGCGCGTCATGATGCCCACCATGCACTGATAAGCGTCGTCTGAGGCTAGCACCAGTTGTGTCCTCCAAAGGCTAGTGTTGGCTGTGCTTCTAACTCCCAGCGCAAGATGTGACTTTTTTTAAAAAAAAAAAATTCCAACGCCAACTGCGTACCCTAAGTCAGTGTCGCCATGACTATTCACCCCCTGGTGACTTTAGTTTTCCCACGCCCCCTCGATTCCTGTGACTCCTCATTTTTTTGGCCTACAACATTGCGCCTCCCTGATAATTCCACGATTTCCAATGACAACCGTCACCATGTCCTGGCCTGACACATGTCTCACACTTGTGGAATCATGACCGTTCGCCTACATGCAATCGTCCAGCTTCAGCAACTGTCCATCTCCACGCACCCTTCGAAATCCCGCGGGGAATTTCCTTTCCCACCGAAAAACCTCTGCAACCTTTCTTCAAGTCACCGAGAAAACACTTACACCCACCAGAAAATTGCTAAAATCATCAGAAAGTCCTGGGCAGCCCACAACTACAATTCCCGCCTCTTCTTCCCTTCTCCAGAACTTTCAAATTCACAACCGGAGTTCCCCTGCTTCCTGGTGAACTCCCTTTCTTCTCGCCGCAAATTGTTGCAACCTCACAAAAGCACGACCTTCCTCGTTGGCTTTTTCTTTCCCTTAGCCGGAACCTCCCCTTCTCACCGGAAAAACTTCTAATTTCACCGGGATCCCCAGTGTGTTTGCTGAAGCTTACACCGGAAACTTCCTTCTCACCATTAAAATTTTTACCTTAAGTTTTGTTTTTGTGAAACAATGAAAATGGGGTTTACACCCCCCCTCCCCCCCCCCTGCATTAGATAGCCGATTCTTTCCTCGAGGCAAGTTTTACCGCCGCCCATAAAATCCCATGCAACACAGACCAGGACTGGGTCGGCCTCGGGTCAAGGCCCGAACACTAACCTACGCCCAGCGCCAGCTATGTTGTTGAAACTACCCAGTGCCAGCTGTGTTTTTAGTAACTTCAGCACCGGTTGTGTTGAAGAGCTAGCACGAATGCCCTCAACGCCGGTTGCCTTTTCAAAAGACTCAGCACTGGCTGAGTGTTCAAGAAAGGATCATTGTCGCACACCCCATGCTAAAGTCTTGTGTGTCCTACTATTGTTATCCCCAATAGAGTTGTACCCTGACTGTGACTTATTATCCCCAGCGGAGTGGTACCCAGGTCGTTCAACTCAGGCCATGACTTCTCATCCCCAGTAGGAGTCATACTCGTACTGCAGCTCATTATCCCCAGTAGAGTTAGGGTCGTTTTTACCACTGCCACCCCCAGTGGGTCTACCTCATACCTAGTTATGCTGTCCTCAAGGAGTCGAGTACCATTTTTCACCTGTAAGGGACCCATACTTGTTCCCACTATCCCAAATGAAGTCGGTCTTCCCATCTGAACCCCTTGTTGACCATAACCATTTTATCCTCAGGGAGTCAAATTCCCATCTACTGACTTATTCCCCATGCAGCTTCACCCACATGGTGACCCAACCTTGGTCCGCGCTGCTTGACCTTAAACTACACATCCTCGGTTCATGCTACATGACCTTAAACTGTATAGCCTTGGTCCGCACTACATGACCTTAAATTGCACAACCTCAGTTTGCACTGCATAACCTTAAATTGCACAGCCTTAGTCGGCGCTACATGACCTTAAACTGCATAGCCTCGATCTGTGCTACATGACCTTAAATTGCACAGCCTCGATCCGTGCTGCATGACCCTAAACTACACAGTCTCGGTGCGTGCTACATGACCTTATACTGCATAGCCTCAGTCGGCGCTACATGACCTTAAACTGCACAGCCTCAGTCCGAGCTGCATGACCTTAAATTGCACAGCCTCGATCTGTGTTTTGCATGACCTTAAACTGCATAGCCTCGGTCCACGCTGCATGACCTTAAACTGCACAGCCTCGATCCGTGCTGCATGACCTTAAACTGTACAGCCTCGGTCTATGCTGTATGACCATAAATTGTACAGCCTCGATTCATGCTGCATGACCTTAAACTGCACAGCCTTGGTTTAGCCACACGACTTAAAACTGCATAGGTCGAAACTATATAACCCTAAACTATAGTACACGTCCTAGCCTCATGACGTTAAAAGGCTCAACATCATGGTCTGAACTATATGACCTTAAATTGTAGCGGAGATCTAGTTCCACGACCTTAAACTGCATGGTCCAAGCTACAAGACTCTAAACCGCATAGCCACGGTCCAAGCTATATAACCTAAAACCATAGTGCACGTCCTGACCGCATGACGTTAAACTGCTTAGCATAGGTTCAAGAGGCATGACCTTAAATTTACACCCCATAACATACGTGCACATGCCATTTATATGCATCGTCACGCAAGCCTTCCCTAACCGACTCGTTTGTGTGCACACCATCTTCACCAACTCCCCAGTAAGTCCACCTTTCTTCATTGCCATCATCCATCATTCCTCAGTGAGTCTTACCCATGCTCACATGATGGCGAGCCATTCTGCCATCCATACTCATCGTCAGTTAGGGGGTCACCACTTTCAGCTTCTGCCCATCACCACCATGGTCTAGTTGTATGACTTTAAACCATAGTGCATGTCCTGGCTGCATGATGTTAAACTGCTTCGCGCAAGTATCGAAGGCCTGACCCTAAAAACGTCTTCACAAAACAAAAAAGAAAAATAACGGGCATGGTGTATCCCTGGACAAGGGAATGCCATGAGTAAAAATACGGATATGCTTGGTCACGAAGCCATGAGCAAAAGAATTCCGTGAAAATAAAAACCCGGGAAAGGTGAAAACCCCAAAAGGGCACTGTGAGTAAAAATGGAAAATAAGGATTGACATGGCTGGAAGGTCATGTGTAAAAGAGCCCCAAATAAAAAGGAAGTTGGTGAAAATCCACTTCCCAAAGTCCAAGTGAAAATCCGCAAAGGACACTTGGACCAATAAGCTGGTTGATGCAGCACTCGCCTCCACAAGTGGTTTCAACCTACATTCAAAAAGAAAAATCCCTGGTGTCACAATACCAGGACTCAAAAATACAAGCTTCAAGAAAGATTCTGACAGCCTAAGTCCATTTACAGGAAGGACTCAATGAACAGAAGATTTGCCAAGAAAGCAAGTCAAGTCTCATGAAGAAGAGCATCATTCCCACGAGGTTACCAACACACTTCAAAAATGTTGAAGACGCCCCAAGAAAGCTAAGGTAGCCATGAGTTTGGTGCGGTAATCAAGATCGAGAGGTATGTTAATTGTCTAAACTGCACAGCAGTGGGTAGGGGTTATACTCAAAGCTGGTCACCTTGATAAAATGAGGTACCCTACTAGCCAAGGAATAACTGGTGCGCAAAGCAGACGGCACCGACAGAAGGCCCTCAACACACCATTCACAAAATTCTTAAAACATGGCTCAACACTAGAGGATACAAAAAAACCCAGACCAAATGGGAACAATTCCCTTTGACATGGCACTCAATTGCTATATGGGCTTGATTCTGATCAATGAGGTCCGTATAAAATCCTCAGTTATCAGAATCACAACTAGTCCCTTGAGGGTGAGGACTTTTACAAGATCCCTTGAGGGTGAGGACCTCTACAAGATCCCTAAAAAAAGTCTCTCCTCCTGCCTAAAGTCTCAATGGATAGACTTGCGAACAATGCATCTCAATGTCTGAGCATCCTACTTGCAGCATTGCGTGAATCTCCTCGGCGTTCACATGGTCCTGTGGCTAGGAAGAAAAAAGTAATAAAGTCGAATGAAAATTTTCGAATGTTATCCTTTTCGCTCCCCTAGTAGCACAAAATTTGGCGGGGCAAGCTGTTTGAATACATTTTTCAACATTTTGGTCCCTGATGTGGAATAAATAGGAAGCCGGTCAATAAAGCTTGACAAAAACAGTGAAACTTTTGACAGTCTCAAAATGGCCCCAGAACTGCTCAAGATCTTCATAAGTACTCCAAAAAGCCACTTGCCAAGTTTCATCCCAATCAAACATATCTAAGGTAGTGAACCCAAAGAAACAATTTCAGAAAATCAACATCTAGCACCCTAAAATGGACCCTGTAACTAGAAATATATTTTGATACATGAAACAGCTATCCACTGCCATTGGATCTGACACAGTTTAAAACCCCTATAAGTCAAGTTTCGGCTTAATCAGGCACTCAAGGACAAAGTTATGGGTAAAATAACGAAAAGGGGTAGGCCTCACACTATTCTCATGTGGCCTCCCTACACCAAAACACCATTAAATGTGGTTGTTTTCACAGTTACGACTAGTAAATTTTGAGGCCCATATCTCACTCGTCTCGAGATGGATCATGCTCAAATTTTGCGAGCGTGTTCGTCTCATCAAGACGAGCGTTTTGATATGTCGTATGCCTCATGACGACACCCAAGCAAGGAGAAAAGCTAGAGAGAATTTTTTGATCCATGAAGAAGTCACAGAAAATTTAGCAGCGATACGCGTTCCTCGAGCTGCCAAATCACGGTGCTCGCACATCGGTTCGACACAAAATCAATTTCATCGTGTGCATAAGGCCTAGGGCTACTATTGATTCGAATTATGTACATGATGAACGATTGTATTTTACACACAAACGTGACGAAGTCACTGTAAGTTCTGGCCGTCGGATTCTAGATTCGGGCCAAAACTTAAAATCGCATCCCGTTTGTTGCCACGAGATCGTGACGGCACGCTCAGTGCACTATAGTAAATAATCATGAAAAAACATCAAGGAACGAGTACACTATCTAGCTGAAGTTTTCAAGATTCATGCAAATTTCAAGTCTCAAGATCGTGGTCTAAAAACACAACTCATGGCTCGAAGTTGGTATCAAATTGATCATCATGTCGAGCTCTATTAGAAAACAATCATCTTTCGATCAAACAGACATCAAAGCAACCCCGGATTAATTACGGAAGATCACGAATGTTCTAGGGCAGCAAAAGGGACTGTTCTGAAATTCCATCTATTGTTAGGCAGGGGCAAAACAGTCTTTTTGCACCCTATTTTCTTAATTTTCTTTAATTCAAAATAATTGTAATTATTGTCAATTTGGTTAGTTTTTGGGCATCCACCCATGTTTGGCCCAATTCTATATAAACATGTAAAATCCAATTGTAAACATCCTTCGTTCATTTTCACATTCATCAATAAAGCTTTCAATTCTCGCTTAAGTTCGTGGGTGCATCTTGGAGAGAGAGAGATGAGAGAGAAGAAAATGGTTGGTACCCCTTGATAAGGTAATTTTCTCTCTCCTATTTTCTCTCTCATCTCTATCTCTCTCTTTCTCCTTTCCTTCCCTTCTCTCTCTTCTTCTCCTCTCATTGTTTTCTCTCTTACTCTGCTTCTTCTCTTTTCTCTTCTTTTCTTCTTCTTCTCTTTTCTCTCTCTTTTTGTTCTTCTTCTTTCTTTCTCTTACCCTTTCTTTTGAACAAGTGAGGTGAGGACTAGCATTCCATGGTAGTCCAGTTGTCTAACAGTAATGTCGTTGTGCCATTCAGAGTTACTGTGCACGCTTTACTGTCACGATGGACTAACCATTGTGTCAAGCTTGTCGGTATTGGTTTGTCATCTAGTAGTAATTCTGTTTAGCCGGTCAGAGTCACCAAGCCCATTTTATTGCCATGCTAGGTCAATTACTTTCTAGTTTAATCACTGCGTCGGTCTTAAGCCTGGTCAAATTCTTCTAATCCTAATCTTTCTTCTCTCACTCTTCTCTTCTTCTTTGAATGTGCACGACTGTGTACGTTTGCCCAAAGGCAAGGTGGGGTTCCTTGACCTACTTATCTTGTAACATTTGCCATATATGTGTGATTGCATAAACAAGAGAATAGAGTCCAAGGGAGGCGATTTCGAACCAGTTTTACGACTGAGGGGCTTTCTTCGTAATCTAAGAGGGGTGCCCACATGAGTCAGACCGAATAAGTCCCGAACCCACCTTAAACTCCTCTCGCATTGGTTGGTGTACCTGCCTTGTTTTTTTGCAAGGTTCCCGAGAGAGCGATCTCAAGTCCCGGGTTCAGTTGAGACTCTAGACACGTGCCGCCAGATTGTCTAGGTCCGAAGGGCGAGATCAAGGCACCTAACCACCCAACTAATCCTCCCTTGGCTGATGTGTTTCGCACTGAGGCCTCATGTGATTGGTAAATGCACTTTGATGGAGCTTTTCAATCCGAACGAGGAGGTGTCAAAATAGATTTTCTAGCCCTCGAAATGGTCTTGTTTCCTTGTCCTTCTCTCTCCAAGAAATTGAATACCATAATGGAGCCTCATATCAAGCGCTCATTATGGGCTTGAAAATCGCCTACCACGTGAACCTAAAGTACCTGGCTATTTATGGAGATTCTAAATTGGTGATAACGTAGTTTAAAGAGGCGTATGATGTAAGAAAAGATAGCCTCAAAGCATACTTCAATATCGCCAAAACCTTAATGTCCGAGTTCAAAGAAGTTTCCCTTGAACACTTCCCTTGAAGGCTTGATTAACAGACTGACGTGCTTGCCAATCTTGGTGCGACCATTCAAATCCCATTAAAGAAGCCTACACCAATATGGGTAGCTGAGTGGAGGAATATTGACCTGGTTGATGAACTTGATGGTGATGATGAGTGGCATCAGTTAGAAGAATGCCCGCCCTTCCCATTCGGGGCACTACTTGCAGCCAAAGATGCCCAAGATGCGAAAAACAATTCCCAAGAGCCCCCCATAATTGAGTTGAGATAAATGGCAAAGAGCCAGAGTCTCAAACCATAATTTGTGCGGAGATAGAGCAAGTATAAGATTGATGAGCACCCATAATAGACTATCTGGAGCATAGTTGTCTCCTTGACCATCCTATTGAACTCAATCAGTTCTGAAGGTCAGCTACTAGATTCAACAGAACTCTCTGTGATTCCTCGTGCAAGTCAGTCTCCAAAACGAAGATAAATTAGCACGAAAACTTGCATGAGGTCTTATGGGCCTAGTGCACTACCATATGTGGCCCCACCACAAACACACCATACTCCTTGATCTGTGAGAGCGAAGCAATTCTACCCTTGGAGGCTCAATTTCCCTCACTTCGGGCAGCTATCCACCATGGGATGACTGACAAAGAGTGAGAAGCCTTTCTCTATCGAGTACTTGACGCCCTTGATGAAAAGAGGTTGGATGCCTAGCAAAGCCTTTAGATTCATTGAGGTCGTATGTGTTGAGCTTTTGATAAATCAATCAGAGTACAATCTTTCACTCGTGGAGGGTTGGTACTGGTAGGGAGATGACCCATCATGACTTATGGTTGAATTAAGGGAAAGTTTGAACCAAAATGGGAAGGGCCCTTCATAATCAAGAAAGAATTCCCTAATGAGGCTTATGTGTTGGTCAATTCTGAAGGAGAAGAAGCCATGCCACAAATCAATGGGAGATACCTGAAGAAGTATTATCCATAAGCCATGGTCTGAGGCTCAAGACCTTAAACTGCTAGGCAAAGGTCCAAGTCGTAAGACCTTAAACTATGTTGTAATGGTCTGAGCCGTAAGACCTTAAACCATGTAGTCACAGGTCCAAGCTATATGACCATAAACCATATACATGTCTCAGTAGTATGGCGTTAAGCTATGCGACACTTGGTCTTGATGTAGGACCTTAAAACACACTAACGTTATGGTCTCAGTGGCACGACCTTAAACATTCCCTTCCTTGGTCTTGATATAGGACATTGAAACATACCATGCTTAAGGTCCCGATGGCATGACCTTAAACATGCCCCCCATGGTCTCTGAGACATGACCTTAAAGATGTCCCCTCAAAATAACGGACATCGCGAAAACCCGAAAGGGATTCATGAGGAAAAATGTTCAAGAAAAAAGGAAAAAATGACAGACATGATAACATCATCAGCTATTACGAGTCAAAAAGGCAAAAAAAAAAAAAGGCACAATGAAATCCTGCAAGGGCACTATGAGTAAAAATGTAAAATGAAAAAAAAAGGTGGACATGGTGTAACAACAGTTGGTAAAAGAACCTAAAAAAAAATCTGATGGGGTTTTGTGAAAATGAGAAATGACAGATTCCCTATGGGCTTGGATGAAAACTTGAAAGGGCATTCAAGTCACATGGAGGTTGTAAGCACTTCTTTGAGAAGTACCTCCAATGTCTCTCTATTCCCCCTAAGAAGACCAACCTAAGCTATGCAAGAGTGGCCAAAAGTGAAGGAGATGTGCAAACCATGCAATCAGAAGAGATGTGCAAGAGCAAAGGCCAAAAAGTGCATTCATTGAATGAGTGAAGAGTTACAAGTTGTGGCCCATGGCCTCAAAACACAAAAAGAAAGGAGGAGGAATAAAGAAAAGTAAGAAAGCCAAAAGCTCTCTAAAAGCTGTTGAGGACTTCATGTATCTTTGTCATCATTGCCTCAGAATGCTCTGAGGCTACCTTCACGCATTCCTTGATATCACTAGCTGCTGCCTCGAGCCGCTTCACCGTTGCACTCGCTACCTTCATGCCGGCATTTAACTTCCTCAACTTTAGAAAATCAACCTGACTCTCCTTGAACCACGCCTCCAGCTCCTTCTTCAAGTGATCTACTGTGCATTCATCTTCTCTCTCTCTGCTTTCATGTTCTTCAACTTGGATTTGCGAGCCATGCTGTGATCCTTGAGGACAGTTTGGTGAGCAATAAGGGTAGATTTCTTGCGAGTATAGTCGGCCATCAATCCCTGGTGTTGAGCAACCAAGTCCTCCACAAAAGACAGTCGGACTTCACTCTGCTCATGCACATCAAACTCGCTCCTCAATGCTTCCTTCCTCAATCGCTCCAGGTCATCTAAAAGGCCTTGGAAGCATGTGAAGATCCCCTCATTCGGAATACAGCTAGTCAAGGCAGTAGCACATTCTCTGAGGCTAACACTCCCTATCTCAAGATCAGAGAGAGAACACCCTCTCAATTGTTGTAAGTCCGAACCTTAGCAAGCCAATCACCATGATGTATTTAGCATCTGATATAGCACTCAACACTAAGGGAGCCGGTGTAGAAGTAACCTCGATCAAAAGTGTGCCCGTCATAGTAGTCACGAGCTCAGGAAGAATAAGGGCACGATCTACATCCATGAGTGTATCCGACTTAGATCATGATTCACTGTCTGAAGCCAAAGAGGCTAACACTTTGGCAGCGTCAGTATCTTCTGAGTGAGCATCATCTGCTTGCTTAGCACCTTGATCCAAGTTTCATGCTTCTTCAGTAGGCATTATAAGCAAGCTGGAGATGGTACCAACATGTCATCAGTCCCGAAGAAGATAGTCACATCTTCACTCAAGGCGGCATGCACAATATCGTCAGTTGCCATCACCACATGAATTGCTTCCACCATGAGAGCAGGACTGCTCTCTCTTGGACAACAACTCAGATTAAAAGTGACATGAAGAGTAACAGTCGGCGGAGCTATAGCCGGATCGATGATAGGAGCAGCCTTTGATGATGAGGGCAGATGGGGAGGAACCATGTGTTTCACATGCTTGGTTGGATTTGGAGACTTTGGTGATAAAGAACAAGTTTTGCTGGAGGCAGGAGATGGTGAAAAAGCTGCACTAGGAGAAAGGTGAACCGGATGAGCTTGCTTTCTCTAGTGAGCACTCTTCTGGGGCACATGCTTTGGAACCTCTTTAGTATCAGTTTCTTTTGGAGCCTCCTTCCTCTTCTTCATTCCCTTCTTCGTTATTTCTTCTTTATCATGGAAGTCATAAGGACGTAGGGAAGCAGGCGCATAATGAAGGCCATTACCAAGCAAAACATTCAGGTGTGGGCCATCCTCAGCCCCACACACGGCACGCCCCTCTTTCCATTTAAAGATGGATCGAAGACCATCAAACAAGGACTTAGTCTTAACCTTAAGAGAAAGGAACTCACGTGACTTCTGATCGATGGCCATCATTCTGGGGACCACAATCATCCTCCAGTCCTTGGGGTAGTCAAGCTCAAAGATTAGCGAGAAAGTGGGTGGGGCAAAATTATGCACCTGCTCCAGCTCCCGCATTACAGGGGCATTCTCTCCTTTCCACGTGTACTCCAATCGCCAAAAAGAACGGTTGGTGGTATCACACAACCTTCAATATGCCTTAGTAGCACGGCCAAGCGACCATATTGAGGAACAACAAATTTGTCAAGGCAGGTGGCCCAAGCCATTCGCATATGTACCTTCGTCCATGATTCGTGCCTCACACCAAGGGAATCTCTACCCTTCAAATATCATCCCTTCCCATATCGTTTCTCAAAAAGAACGAGGTACAAACATCCCTGGTCAAGTCCGTGCTAACGGGCAAATCGATGAGGGTAGTAAGCTTCAGCTTCTTGTCGCCGATTGAACAATAGGGCAAGATACACCCTCTCACACTTAAGTGGTACATCAACTCGAGTGTCTCGGTAATGGCCCCATCAAGAATTTCACCAAAGGAAGTTGTGAAGGCTCGATCAGTTAAGCCACCAATAAGGAAGGGTACTGCATGCATGAAAAAGGACTCTCCATCAAAGAGGCTCCGCGAGTCACTTGGGGTACGAAGAAAGGCCTTATTCCTTGCAATCCGCATGAGCTAGGCTTATGAAAACTTTGACAATCACGCATTTATCTGATATGTCCCAGGGAAATACGTTGAAGCCATCTAAAGACATAGTGCACTGGGCGTGCGGCAGGAAAGGCCACCCTCTCACCTGACTCACACCTATTAGAGGGCTTCATTGGCTTTCTGTGAGTGATTGCCACTGAGCCGTGGTAAATACTACAAAGAAGTGACTGAGCTAAGGCATATTCATGCCCATCGGCCATCTCACAAGCCATGAACAAATACTCAGCCCAGATGTGGTTGCCTCTCGATCTAGGGAGAGCAAATTTACATAAAAATAATGCCAAGTAAGCGGCTACATTTACCTGGTCCTTCTCAGGCCTTCGAGGTGGAACCCCAAACTCTACTGACTCCTTCCCTTTTCCTCACTGCCTCCATCAAGAGAAGCCATCCCACCAATAACATTGTAGTCGAGCTCCTCCAAATCTCTACGAGTCCGCAAGAAGAAAGCTTGCCACTTCAAGAAGCTCACATTGTTGGCTATGTGGCCTTTCAAGGTCTTAAAGCCATGAATTGTCTACTCAGTGGGAGCCAGAGAGAGACTGAATCTGGGTGCTTGGTGCACTGGGGCCCAGATTCTTATTACCCCAAGTTTTATGAGACATTGAGAGTTTGTGTTTTGGAGAGAGTAATCTCTCGAGGAGGTGTGAGGGTCACCTCTGAGTCAAGACTATATAGGTTAGAATGCCTCATAGTTGATATAATAAGTGGGGGCTTGGAGATTCCAAATCAAGAACAATAGAACTCGAGTGTTTGATCGAGAGCTGACCCTGTATGGAATGGCCATGGCTTATGGGACATGAGTCTGTATCCTGACACAAGACCGTTCCATGGCATGTGAACCTGCAGTCGTATGGGAAAGCCACTCTTCGGTAGTGTTATCTGACTTAGAAGAGCTAGTACACATGTACTTTGAGAGGACCCATATAATAGAGTAGTAATATGTACCACAAGGGTACACCTGTAATCCATTGAGAAACCAGATAGTGGGAAGCTCTAGCTCAGTGACTTTAATATGACCAATTATGTGTTCCTACCTTATACTATGGATCATAGGTCCGTTGGATCAGCTTAAGACACCATTGGAACATCATTCAGGACTAGCCCAATGGAGTACTCACATTACTATATCAAAGCTTTGAGATCTCACATATACCTTTAGTACAATTTAATTATGATGAGAAATGATGTAGAAATGTGTAAATATGTTTCAAATAATTATTGAGACTTTTGGAAGTTTTTTATGGATTTTTTAAAGCACAAAAATGTGCCTTTCAAAATTGTTTGACTTTAATTCCAAAAGAGGATGTCCATGTGGATGCCACGTGGCACTCGAGTGGTCATATGGGCACCTCACCTTGGGCCCCCATTCTAGTTTGGGCATGCCCCCCCCCATGACACTTGTTTACTTAAATTGATTTCAATCCTTATGTTATAATTACATAACTCAAAGACACATTTTAATCACATGGGTATTTCTCACACATGTGACTTACTTGGCTTGTACGAATCTAAAAGAATTTTTTAGAAAAAAACAATTATTTTTAAATCTAATATCCACATAAGTCTCTATCCATGTGAATATTTCATGTGGATGCTCCTCATTGGTGTAACCCATGTGAAGGTGTAAGAGTGCATGTGAAGGGTGTGGGTTGAGATGATCTTGTTGATGGTGTCATAACCCACCTTTTTCCCTTTCCCATGTCATAATGTCTTTTACTAATATGCCCCTTTCCCTTGAACAATATCTGCACTATTGAATTAAATAAATATTGGGGATTTTTGTGAGCACACTTGGACTTGTTTGGAATAAAAGTATGGGGCTAAGGACAAGAAGGTAATGTGTCTTTGACCTAAGCTTTTAGTGGGTGATAATGGTGGCAAATATTATCCCTTCATCTTGGTGGTGGATGGAGATGAGCGTCTAAGGATAATTGGCCTCTCATATGCCATTGATGATGTGCATCAAGGGTTGAGATCTAATCCTACTTACACACTTCATATAAATACAATCTTCTGATCCAACCCAACCTAAGTTTTGAAAAACGAATTTTCCTAAGTAAGAAGGAACCTAAAGAGAGAGAAAGCAAGAGCTCTAATGAGTAACCTCCCATGAGCTCTATGCAACAGCCATCGTAGAACTTGCATCCATTGATCATACTTGGAGCTTTATGGTGAGCATTCACTACATGAGATCTAGTTCGAGTTGTGCCATCTTCAAGGTAACCCTCTATCAAGTTTTTCACTACTGTTATTCAGCCTATTCCACTTCAAATCTCGTTGTAAATTCTCAGTAACAGTAGCTTTGTAATCCTTTTATCCATTTCTTCATGTGATCTTTATTATTGCTTTTTATAGGTTCGTCATCCACTTGAGTATATGCTTTATACCTTGGTGATTCTTAGATTGAGCATGATTTACCCTTGATTTTCTATATACAAATTTTCTGGTGAATTTTTCATCCTCAAATTTCAAATTTTAGAGATCCATTACCTCTTTGAATCATTTAGAGTCCACACTTTGCATGCAATCCCGTTTTGGTGGTCCGATGGACTATAATACATAATTTTGCTCTATCTTGCTCGATTTTAATCAGATCTCTATCGTTCTTTTTGCAAACTGTTGTGGGTAGATTTAATCATTGATTATGGACCATTTGAAGTGTTTGTAAATGTGTATAATATTCCCAAATTGGATAGACACCCTTGAGATAAATAAACTACTCGTGCACTCATCTTCGGGACAAAACTAAGTCCTCAAAAGCCCGTTTGTGGACCAGGCACAAGGGGTTTGAAACATGGCTTCCCCTATGATTGTTTGTCTGTTAATTTGATATATTTATTTTATTGAGTGATTAATGAATGATAGAATTGAGAATGTTATGTTAATTATTGAGAGTGTTCTTAAAATCTTGTGATTTGAGCTTTAAGGTTATACTTTATAATTCATGTGAATGGAAATCTCATTTGATTGTTATGAGTGGCTACATGATGTATATGAAACATTGTGGCATATAATGAGGAAGAATATCGAAGAAGATCATTATGTAATTTGGATAGAATGATGAATTTGAGCATAAGTCTTGTAATATATTGTACAAATATACATTTTGAATATTTGGACATTGTATTGAGCTTAATTGTATTTTGAGAAAGGGATATGTAAGGGACGTATTAGAGTTGTAATTTTATTTATTAAGACTGGTATAAACCAAGTTTGAAGGCTGAAATTTATATATTGTAGTTTTGTATTGAGTTCTTCATGTATTTAAAGCCTTATGTTTTAATAGAATGGAAATTTTGTAAAGTTATGAATCTATTCCCTTGGTCTTATACCACCAACACACATAACTATCAACCTCCTTTCAGCTCAAAAGTTGATAGATCTCGAATAGCTCATGAAGCACAAGAGGTGGTACCTTGCCATCTACCAGGTGGTCCCCAAAAATCACCCCATTGCTCGGTATGAATTCATCATAAATGTCTCCTAACATGGGTAATCCACCTATAAAGTTGAAGTCCAGGAGGGAGAACCCTGCCTCCCCATGATCAAAAAGGCAGGAGTTGCTCACATAACTTGAAGTTTCTAACAAGGCCCTCATGGTGTTTGGACAACGATCATAATAACCTGCTAAGCATTGGCAAGCCGCGAGAAAAGAACACTTTCTAAGGCGGTCTTCTTGGTGGCGAAGAACATCAAGAGTCCAAGAACAATACCCTATCATATACTGATGCTCGCCTTCAAATCAAAGGCCATGAGGAGACCACACCAAGCCATTGGTCTCCATCATTCTCTTTCCAAGACTAGGGAGGTCCAGACTCGAACCATAGTCTCGATGGAGGAAGTAAAACATAGACATACCATCGCCCTCCACTGTAGGCTTCCCATCCATTGTCTTGCGAAGGCGGAAACAAACATTATCACCAACATAAATGATCCTTGGAGGCCATTCTAGCTCACAAATAGGGGTGATGAGCTTAAGATACTGGCCCCTCGCAAGAACCACTCTGATATAAACACTGGTTCCCACTTCCCCTGGCTTTGGGAGATTTCCGACATCAGGAACATCACTTGTAGGAGTACAAGAGAAAGTTCATTATACTATAGACTTTATAAAGACAGTGATGATGACCAAATTTTGCAAAACAATTCGACAACATCTCCCCTAAAAACAAAGATATGACAACATAAAAGGTGCTTGGCTAGCCAAAGACACCCAAGAGGATTCAAAGGTGGCTATACTAGAAGTTCGTGCCCATCCTAGATGCACCCTAGAAGAGCCCCCTTTCTTTTAAAAGAAGAATGGAAATATATGGAAGAGGATACAAAGTTATGTCAAAGCATGAGAAAATCATATGCATATAAATTCTTACAAATAAATAAAAGGGGTAAAAACAAGCTTACCTCCCTCAGATGCCTGAGATGGGCTCGCCATGGATCGGATACTCCAAAGGCTTACTAAAAACCCACAAGCCTCTCAAAGCCTCTTTCTCTCTCTAAGGTGTTCCCACCACTTTCTCTCTCTTAAAAGTAAGAAAATGAGGAGAAGTGGTGAAAATGAAGACTCTCACCCTTTTTATACTTGGGTAAAAAGTGAAAATGGGTAATTATCTCATAACTCCCTACAAAAGTCAAATTTCAAAAAGGTACACTCTAGCCAAAGTGTCTTTTTGAAAAAGATGGACGACAAAAGGGTAAGATGGAAAAAGCCAAAAGATGCCCCCTGCCCCTCACACAAACCTGCAGGGAAAATCCCCCCAAGGGCATAATTGTTTGAAACGCTCATACGGCGTCGGAATCGAATGAGACCTGACCCATTGCGAAGATTGAGCCTGGTCTAGTTAAGACTAGTCGGGCTCGAGTCGGAAGAGGGCCTCTGGCCTAGCCCGACAGCCCAATAAAAGGGGGGATGGACCCACCATCTTTTTTCTCTCTCTCTCCCTCACAATCTCTCTTTCTCTTGCTCAGCAAAGCGGCCTAGCCATTGGCCCGATGCTCTTCTCTCTCTCCCCCTATACTCTCATCTCTCTCTCTCTCTCCCTCCTCTCACTCGAGCTAAGCGGCCTAGCCACTCACCCAACACTCTCTCTCCTCCCCTTTTGTCTCTCTCTCATTCTTTCTCTCTCTCTCTCTCTCTCTCTCTCTCTTGAGGCATATCGTTTTAGTCATAATCGTCTTATTTTCCCATCGAGTGTTCATTATATATATTTATTCTTGCATGTGACAAAAAATACACCCAACAATGTCAGGACGTACTAATGTGATCTCTGACGATGGTACGCATATACGAATCAAAATTTGGTGGACTAGAAAGTGTCCCATCAGCCGCCGAAGGGATAGCTGTCATGAGCCATTGCCACCCAAGGTAGCACTAGAGGAATTCCAAGTAGTGCCTAGCCTCGACCAGTGGTCCCAGAATGCGACACGTGACATGATTCAAGGAGTTGTTTCAAGTGGCACAGACGCCCCTACCACTAGCATCAAGCCTTCGACATGCCTCTACAAAAACTTTATCCAATCAGGAAATGTGACAAGAGAATAATTAATGTGGCATTCATGATTGGAGGCGGCAATAAATGTTGCAACGCCAGAGCAAGAGGCATTGAAGGCATTCGTACTAGCTCCCTAGGATGGATGGACTAAAATTGCCCCTAAAAAGTGTTCCAACAACTATTTTAAGATTGATTTGGCTATAAATAAACCACTTGACATAGAAAAAAAAGAGGGGGATTAGCGTATCAAGTGTGTAAGCTCTGTTAAAGTAAACCTTGACTAAGATGAACCTTCACCCAAGCTTCCAAACTCAGACTTCTAACCTACAAACCTACACTCTATCTTGAAGGCGACCTGGATAATCAGATCTTCTAGGTCCTCTTCCTTCTACATTCACTTTGTTCCGTCTAAACCCAAAAGATCGTGATTGACCGTGCAATTATTTAACCCTACCTAAGATGCTTAATCTTTTTACCTTTAATTTAACATCATATTACCTATGTTCTCTCTTGTTTCTCCATGAGCATTTAAGGTCTTCTTTGAACTCTCTCTCTCTC
>NW_006495906.1:1702873-1714190 GCF_000471905.2 Amborella trichopoda | reverse complement strand
ATTGGGCTTCCACTTCATTCTCGACCTTATTCAAAGCTTTTCTCTCAAGCTTCTCTCACACCTCATAAAGTAAGGTTTTTTTTCTCCCCTTTCTTTTTATGTCATTTCTTATACTTCATGCAATTTCATCATGCAACTTGATACAAGGGCTTAAAGTTTTACTTTATGGAATTTCATCATGTAAATTACTGATAGCGTGCTGGTTGCATAAGAATGTATTCATTCTAGAGTGTTGAGTAAAAAGTCTAGAATTTTGCTTAAATTAAATATGAAAAAAGGATACGATATAGTGGAGTGGGAAAACCTGTTAGAAATTTTGAAGGTTATGGGGTTTGGAGATAGATGGAGGAGTTTGATTTTTTGATGTCTTTCCCTTGCTCATTTTTTGGTGTTATTTAAGGGGATTCCTGTTGACTTTTTCAATGCTCTAGAAGACTTTGTCAAGGGGATCATCTGTCTCCCTTCTTATTTACTATCTATGCTGAATGCTTCAGCTTGTTGAGAAGTAAGGTGGAGAGTTTAGGTCACTTCGCGGGGTTTTAAAATCTTTGACTTAGGTATTACTATCTCACATATGTAATATGCTGATTATACTTTAATTTTTTGTGATGCTGAGTTTCTTCAAGTAAAGAATATTGCTAGATTTTTGGAAGTTTGTGAGATTACCTTTAGCCTGAAAGTTAATTTTCACATGTCTTCCATGAGTGGTTAAATTCCTCAAAGGATGTGGTAGTGAACTTGACAAGTGTAATAGGGTGTAAAGTTGGTTCATTCCCTGTTACCTATCTGGGCTTGCTTATCTCAAATTCAAGGTTTTCCATTACAGTCTGGGATAAAGTGCTTGAAAGAGTCCAACTTAAACTAGATCTATGGAAGCATAAGTACTTGTCGCTGGGTGGGAAGGTGAAATTACTGAGATCTTATTTGGCCAACCTTCCTGTCTATTAAATGTCGTTGATAAATATACCCACTTCGATCGCAAAAAAAATTGAAAAGATGATGCGGGACTTTCTTTAGGGTTCTAGTGGTGAGGTTAGGAAATTTCATTTATTAAGATGAGATAAAGTATGCACTACAACATTATAAGGAAGTTTGGGTATTCGAAATATTAGAATGGTTAAATAAGCTTTGATGTGCAAATAGTGGCGGTGCAGTCTCCATCTGAAGGATACCAATTTTTATTTTCAAAGTATAGTATAGATAGACATGAATTTTGACTTGGGGGTAGAAGAAACTAGGATACTTCTCATATGTGGATAGCTATCTTTAATTGACCTATGATTTCAAGTTCCTTTAGGTGGAATTTAGACTGTGGCAATCAAATTTCCTTTTAGCACCATAAGTGGATAGGAGATTATCCTTTGAAGTCTCTTTTTCCAGAGTTATTTGGGATTATTACTAGGCCTAACTTAAAGGTCAGTGAAGCTGTAAAAAGAAGGGGTCATCTTGTTTCGTGGAATATTTTTTGGTTTATAGTCAGTTGAAGTGTTATTATCTCATTGGTGTGCACTAATGGAGCTGTTGGATAAGGCCTATATTTCACAGAATATAGAGGATAAGATGATCTGGGAGATTGAAAGTGATAGTGTTTTCTCTATTAAGTCATGTTATAATCTTTTATTTCACGATCGATGGAGATGGTCTCGTCCTCATATTGCTTAAATATGGAAGTGGCCGATTCCTCACAAAGTTCAAGTTTATATTTGGCTGGTTGTGCATAATAAAGTCTTGACGATTGATAATTTGATCAAAAGGGGAACAATTATGCCAACCGTATGTTTGTAGTGCAAGACAGATGGAAAAAATGTTGCACATTTATTTATTCATTGCCCTTTTACTGTGAGAATCTGGTATTGGTTGTTTGGTGTTTTAGGGCTAAATATGGTGCTTCACCAAAATGTGGCAGGGATTGTTTCACATTTAGCTCTACCTCGTTTGCCTAATACGGGTAGTGTAATTTGGAAGATAGCAAAAAATGTGATCCTTTGGGAGGTTTGGAAGGAGAGGAATAGGATAACTTTTGATGGGATTTCTATTATTTTTGATAGATTAATTCATATCATCAAACTTTCTATCTGGTTGTGGCTAACACTTACTAAGGAGGGATGGGGCATCTTTCAGGTAGATGTCATGGTTAATCTCAATAATCTTCTCTCTTGCTGTTGGTAGCATTAGACCGAGATGCATTTGGACTGCTCTTTGCCTTGGAAGTTTAAAGCTGAATTTTTATGGGAGCTCTTTGGGTAACCCTGGGATCAGCTGGGATTGGTGGCCAGTTGCATGACTGTTTTGAAAATATTATATTTACCTATGTAGGTCTGATAGGTAATGCAACCGCTGACTATGCTGAGTTGAGTGTTGTGCTTAGTGGATTGAAGATTTTCATTGCTAGAAAGCTTGGTAATAGCTGCATGATTGAAAGGGACTCTATGAATGCGATTAGATGGTATAATAAGGATTTAAGAGTCCCTCGTCCTTTATGGTTTTAGATTATGGACATTGCAGCTATTGTTTCGGTCTTCTTTTCTCATATTTATCGTGAAGCTAATAATGTGGTTGACTTATTGGCTAAGGGTAGAGCTTCTTTACCATCTCTTAATGTTTCTAATGATGTAATTTTCTTTTTGTAGTTGTCAATAAAAATAGAAACATTTGTCAAAAAAAAATTTTCCTTTTTTTGATAATTTCATTTTTTTTTGTTTTTTATTTTGTTTCTAGAACATAAGAATCTTCAAATAGAAAAACAAAATATCAGCTAATTATTTATAATTTCGATAATTTTTACAATTATTTTTTGTTGATTTGTATTTATTGTGTCGTATTTCTGTATTATACTAAGAACTTTTATCCATTGAATTAATTATTTCTATGCTTTAAAAACCAATTTCTAACTAATTTTAAAATTTTCTATTTACAAAATTTGAGAAAGAAAATTTTCTTTTCAACAAAATTTGGATACAAGTTTTCTTTCTTTTCTTGTATTTTTTTTAAAGAAAAACTTTTAACTGTAAAATTTTATGTTTTTAAAATGTTTAAAAAACTAACTTTTACATATTCTAATTAGAAAGCTTCAAATATATAAAAGATGTTGTCCTATCGTTTTTAGAAAATAGAATACTAGCTTTGTATTTTGTTTTAAATTTTTTAACCTTTACATATGTAATTATTAATGTTTATGCCTTGGAAATATTTTTTTAGTTTCTTTAATATATATTCTATATTTGATTACGAAATATTTGGGTTTTATATTGTTCTATAGCTAATATTCTTGAAAATTTGACCATAACTTCTTCTCGACAGTTCAATAACAACAAAAAAGGAAATTTGCCGTATCACTTCATACATATTTTTTCAAATATTTTCTTCATGTCTTTAAGCTCAACAAAGATAATTACTATTTAAAGCTAAGTTGTTCTCTTTTATCTTAAATTATATTATTTCATACAGATTGTAGAACAAGGTTTAGAATAGGTTTATATTACATAAGCCTTGCTTTTACTGAGTAATATAATAGTTCTATTTGAATTGCATAAGTATGGATTCTGAATTAATTTTGGTTAGTGCCATTATTTCAAGGATGATTTCTTTAAAAACAAATTTATTTAAGATCTTACAATTGCTAATAATTTGCAAGTTCTACCTATATTAATTTGCTAAAGTTTTTAACTTTAATTGAGAAAACTTGCGTGCTTTCCTTTGATGCTTAATGTTATTACAAACGTATGAATATTATATATTAAAAATTATAGAAGCCATTGTTTGTGGAATTTTTATGTTTAGCGCATAAATTTTTATATACTACAAATTTTTATTCATGAAAGGAAAGCCAATGCTTTCCTTTCATGAATTTTTATTGATTTCTAAATGTTTAGCGCATGTATAAATTTCTAAAACATATGTTATCTTAATTGTAAAAAATAGTAAATCATATTTTATTCTATTTTTAATAATTCAAGAACTTATAAAACCAAGAATACAATTTTCTGCTTCATTAGGGGTTTTCTTTCACCAACATCTTTAAATTTTCCTTTCTAATTATGATTTATCTAAATAAATTTGATTTTTTAAAATTTCAAATTTCAAATTTCAAATTATATAATGCTTTTAAACTTCACTGATGATTCATTGACTCTTTTTTTTAAGGACTTTTTTTTGGGGTATTTCAGTGGTAAGAATTTTGAAAGTCAAAATTCCTTTGTCAAAAAAAAAAAATATGCTTTTGAAATAGCTGATTACCAATTTCTAAACTTTTTATTGTTAAATTATAAATTCTTCTAAGTAACTTTACATTTATTACAATATTTATTATGGTTTTAAAATTTAATTGCAACTAATTTTCAGCATTCTTAAATTCAATAAATATTTTATAAATTTTTAAATTTAAATAAATTATTTTTCTTAACTATGTAAATAGAACATCAATTTTTAAAGGAAGAAGTTTTATACGGAGCCAAGGCTCTAAATAATCAAATTAAAGCCCACCTTTAAAATTTCACTAGAAGAGTTTGTTTTGATGCGTAAATATCCTCAAATTGATCATCTCGACCTCAAGATGTATAGACATAAGAAAAAAATAGATTTCAAGTTTTGGAAATAGTGCATCTTGTAATGTATTTTTGGACCGTCAATTTTCAATTTTTCTTAGATCTATTCGATCTACACTATTTTTTAATGTTTAAATTTTATAATTAAATATGAAAATATATTTTAACGCTATCACAAAGATATCCAGTATTGAAACCACATTTTTCAACACTATTTGAAGGGCTGCTTTACTTTGATTGTTTAGAGTCTCGGCTCTATACAAACCGCACCCATTTTTAATTTTTTTGTGATTTTAAACTTTAATTTTTTATTATTTAAAATTATCACTATGACTATACTTTTAAAATATGAATTTTTAATATCTTTAAGTTGCATTCATGACAACTTGTGCTTCATTAAATATTTTAAAAAATTATATAACAAATTAATGTTGCATACTATCCATCTAAGCCTCATCCAATGATAATTATGTTAGTGCTCTTGAAATTATATGGTGATTGAGAACTAATTTTGTTCCTCAACTTAAACTAAGAATCTTGAAATGTCTAAATGAATTTCTCTATCTTTGGATAACGTTAACTGTAAAGCCCCTCCACTTCCAATTTGAATAGGAGTTAGAAAGCAAACACATACCAGGAAACTATTTCCTACTGGAAACAGGAACAAAAACTGAAAATATGTAACTTCTTAGTTTGGTAAGATTAGCATTCCATTACATATTTTCATTTGCTTGAATTGAAACAGGTTCTTATTTTGGTAGTATTAGCATTCCATTATATATTTTTATTTGCTTGAATTGAAACAAGTTATCTTGCTCGACTGCTGAAATCAATGGGCTCAACAGGTTCTCTTGCTCCAATTTTCTTCGTCTTGAAATTGAATGGTTCTCTTGCTCGAATTTCTCTATAATGAAATTGAATTGTTCTCTTGCTCAAATTTTCTCATCATGAAATTGATACGTTCAAGGTTCTCTTGAGGCGGCAATGTCAGTAATGCACAGCTCGATCAAGGTTCTCTCCCTAGTGAGATAATGCAAGGACAAGGTCCTCTATCTTCATTGTTACCTGAAGATATAGTAATTGAAATCTTCTTCCTGTTGCACTTTCCTGTAGAATCCATAATGGATTTCAAATCCCTAAACACCGCATGGAAAGAACTCCTACTTTCTTCTTTATTTGCAATAATCCATCAACTTTCTCTAACTGATGATTTCCAAATTTTCGTACAAAGCTACTCTATGTTTAAGATAAACAATCTAGAAGGTATAGAATGCTCTCGAGGCATGTTGTGCTGCTTGTGCCGAACGAATGACTTAGACTACACATACTTAGACTTCACATTCATCATAATGAATCCGGTCATTGGCATATGCACAACGATCTCTGAATCCTTGTCTAATGTCAATATGTTTGGGGTTTTATTTCTATCCAAATTCGTGTGATTTCAAGATTTTGGTTGAGAAATCAAAGGGTGAGATAGGCAAATATTAGATTTTGACTAGTTGGACAGTCATAGAAAATACCTGGAGGTCGAGCTTCGGAAAAACCCCAGTCTTCAAATGCTATCTCTCAATTCAAAGTACTGTCATAGAAGAACATAATTTGATGGTTTCTTACATGGAGAATGAGTGTTGATCTCTCTTTTCCAAACTTATTTGAGGGTTTTTGATATGGAGAATGAGTATTGGTCTCTCATTTCCAACTTACCCATGCAGATGCATTTGTTTACTTATAGCGTAGGGACCGTGCTTTATAGGGTGGGGACAATGCTTGTATTACTGGAATAACCAATTATAAGAGATTGAGGGTTTGGATTTTGAAGGGAGATAGGGAAAGAGATGAACTAATAATTTTGGATGATCATAAAGTGCCTTATTCGTGCTTGGTGTTCTAGCTATTCATTCAAAATACAGTGAATTGTGAGTCATTCACATATGATATAGAGCGAAGATTATTGGATCAGTTGAAGGATTTGACTACTATCTGGGTAACTACTATTCTCTGCTCCATTTTCGAATCTTTTGCCATGAGTTTAAGATTATGAGTATGTAAAAGATTGCCCAAGGGTGGTCAGTTTTGTGCTTAAGAATTCTCTAAGGGAGAAATTTTTTGTTTTATTACATCGATAATAATTTTTGTTCTTCATTTTTCTACAATGTAACGTAGTACAATTTGTAGTTAATGTGATTGGTTTTCTACATGGGCAATAATACGTTTTTGGATGATTGTATATATATAAAAGCAAGAATTTCCACGTGAGTTTGCCAAATTTTTGATACGTTGAATCCCATTTGTGTTAATTTCGGGCAAGCTTTCTATGCTTGTCCTACATCGTACAAGTTCTATCCTCCCCCTTATCCAACCGTCCATTCTAATGGAGGGTTAAGATGGCCCCAATCACAATGTCACGTCTTTACACTATTTTATTTTTAATTCTTTGTCTATAAACTATTTTGACACCAAATTTTAGTCATCCATTCCTCTATTAAACTTGCACTAGTGTAAAATATAAAAAAAAAATATTTTCAATGAAATAAAATGATCAAAATACCCCTGAAAGCCTCAAGGGGTATTTTAGTCATTATATTTTATCGAAAAAATATTTTAATATTTTTTTAAAGGTGCGCCCTAATGAGAAGATGACAAATACCAAATTTCATATTCATACAATTTGTATAAAAAAAACTAAAAATAAAATACTTTAAGACGTCAGATCTAAGATCAAACGGTAAGTGGCTCTCTTGATCAAAATTCGACGACTGGATGGCTTTTTAATGTTGGACAAGATCCCCAGTTATATTTTACATGAACCGTTCACTCAGTGCATGGATTTTTAATGTTGGGCAAGGTTTGTACAAGATTGCCTCCTTTTACTATAGAAGTAAGGTGCATATGTCATTCTGGTGTTATAACCTTTATAACACCAATTATAAAATGAACAAAATACCCCTGAAATTAAAAGTAAGGTGCATATGTCTTCAGCACTAGTTATAAAATGTAAAATTTCAAAAGTGGTACAAATCGAGTAAATCAATAAACACATGAAAATTTTGAAATTAAACGGTCAAGATAATTTGTTACAAGATGTACTATTTTTTTGATGTGAAATTCTTGTTTTTCTTCATGTCCATACATCTCAAGATCAAGATGATCAATTGGACTGTTCTTCAATGCCGGATCACTCTCTTCTAATTACAGAAGCCGCCATTTTGGAATAACCAACACAACGAGCTAAGAGCCAAAAAGTTGAAATTCTTCCTTTCTTTCACTAGCTAAAGCCAAAAGTTATTCTACTCCTTAGGGAGTAGAATGTCCATTTACTCCCTGGAGTTAAAACTCCACTTGGAATTAATTTTAGAACCTTTGGGGATGTTACCTCTTCTATCTATAGATTAACTTTAATAATAAAAAAGGTGAGGTTTGTATAAGGCTGAGGTTCTAAACAATCAAAGTAAGACACACCTTCAAGTAGTGTCGAAAGGTGTTGTTTCAGTGCTAAACATCTTTGTGATGGTCTGAATATTTATTTTCATCTCTAATTATAAAATTTAAAGTTTCAAAAAAAGTGTAGATCAAGTCAATCTAAGAGTGAAAATCTTAAAAATTGACAGACCATAAAATGTATTACGAGATACACTATTTCCGAGACCGGAAGTCTATTTTTTCTCATTTCCATACATCTTTAGGTCAAGATGATTGACTTGAGGATTTTCATGCATCAAAACAACCTCTAGTAAATTTTCAAAGTGTGCCTTAATTTGATTGTTGAGGGCCTCACCCTTATATAAACGTTTTCCTAAAACAAATTTACTAATTGTACACTCCAATTTTTAGATGGTGAGATTTAAGTGTTAGGAAACTAAAATTTCAATTTCTTTTTATTTTTATAATAGTCATCCAGTAATTCTTAAAGGCTTCGTTTGGGTACTTGGAGAAGCTTGTCCAAGGAATAGGGTTCTCCTGGAATTGGGTTATCTTGGAATTGGTATGTCTTAAGATAACACCTGATAAGAAACATGGAATATGCATGTCCAATGTTCGGATTGCATGGAAGATGTGAATCCGTGGATATTCAGTTGTAGTTTTTATATTATTACCATACATTTAATTTTATACAGATTAACTTCTCTTATTGATTCCAAACTTCAGTATTATGTCTTAGCTAAGATGAAATCCTTAATTTTTTTTTATTTATTTCCATTTTGTACTTATGTATAGATATCTTACATTTCAAGGATTGTATTAGGGTACCTTTGGTTCATGCGTAAAATAGTAAAATATTCCCTGAAAAATATTTACATATGTAAATCGTATTTCATATGTTTGGTTTGTGCAAATGCATATGGCAATAAAATACTATGGTAATAACTTTTACCATGAAATGCTCTAATTCATGGTAAAATAAAGCCATACAAAAAGATTCAAATACCTTACTAAGAAAAAACTTTTACCATTTAAAATTGAGAAAAGCCACCAAAGTATAAGTAAATCATTCTCCTGAGGGAGCATAATATATGTGCTGACAGAAAGAAAAAAAAAGAAGGAAGATTCAAATATGTGACAAGCTACAATGTGAGTTTCTCGTATTAATGATGTGAGTTTCGCTGATTAAACAAAAGAGAAGAGAGTTCCAAAGCCCCCTCCAAAGCAACAAAGTAGGCAATACTATTAGGGAAGGATTTCTATGTGACTCCGCCCACTCCGCCCACATATATAGTATATGTGACCCCTACAGTCTCAACTATCATGTCTAAGTAGATGGCTAAGATGGTTTGAGTCACAATGTAACAAATTGGCTTTTAACCATTAGATCTTGATCGGATGGCTCATACATTTTTTTTTTATTATTCTATAAATCATTTTAAAGCAAAGTTTGGGATATGCATAGATCTGACAGTGGTGCACAAAATAAAAGTAATTGGACGGTATTTTGGTGATGAACAATTATCATAATGCCCCTAGAAAGTATAAGGGAATTTTGGTCATTTATTTTTATAAAAATATATATTTTTTATTTTTCCCAAGTTCGCCCTAATTTTATGACGGGATGCACAAAATTTCATCCAAAAATATTTTGTATAAAAAATGAAAAATAAAACAGCAATTGGCGTGACTTCAGGGTACGCAACTGGGGTCACATATAACTTAGTTGTTGTTGGGGTCACATAAAAACATTTCTCATTAACTTACAGGTCCAATTAGCCATTATGAGTCCAATTTGAGGTTATTGTTAAAGAGCTTTTAGGAGTTGAGAAAGTATACAATGAGACCATTTACTTTTGGTACAAAGTGATTACAATTAATCTTTGATCATTAGATGTGAAATTGGTGGCTCCATTTATTCCATTGACCTTTCACATCAGATGGTGTAACTATGACCACCATTTACTAAATATAATCTCATTTTATACAAGGGTAAGCTTTTTATGCTATCCCTTTCAGCATAAAACTTACATACTTCCCCTTATCCAATCCTCCATTTTGAATGGAGGGCTAAGATTGTCCCGATCACAATCTCACGTCTCTATACTATTTTATTTTTAATTTTTTTCTACAAACTATTTTGACACCAAATTTTGGACCTCAATCCTCTAATAAACTCGCACTAGCTAAAAATATAAAAAAAATATTTCCAATAAAATAAAATTACCAAAATACTTTTGAAATTTCAAAAGGATTTTGGTCATTTATTTTATTAAAAAAATATTTTTAATACTTTTTATATGTGCATCTCAAGGAAAAATGACACTTACTAAATTTCATATTCATAAAATTTGTATAAAAAAATTCAAAATAAAATACATGTCGAATCTAAAATCAAATGATAAATGACCCTCCTTATCAAAATTGTACGACTCGACTCGATGGATAGTTGGACGACTCGACTCGATGGATAGTTGGGAAGCATACTTGTAGGGGAAGCATACTTGTAGAGGAAGTATATAAACCTCCCCCTTTATACAATCCCTCAGGAATTTATGTGCACAAGTTGCATCCTACTCACCTTCCTCGATGTGTGTCATTTTCAAAACTCCAAAACCTCTCTCTTGCCTGGTGGGGCACCGAGGGGACGTGGGGCGTTCTCTGCCCTCTCCAATTTGCAGACAAAGATTGGACCTCTCATAATTCTCGGTTGTTGCGTTTGTCCCTTCTCTCTATCTCTCTTCGCAGGTCGCTCCGCTGTATCTCTTCTTCATCTGCCCGCAAAAGCACTCCAGAGGTCCTCTCGGGAAAAGGAATTTTGGCACGTTGAGAGATAGCACGAGGCATTCCACCTCGGGAAAGGGATGATTGGGGTTGGTCTACTGTGCCCGTTGAGAGAGAGAGAGTCATTTGATAATTGCAGAGAGAGAGAGTCATTTGATAGTTGCAGAACATGGTAGTCATTTGATAATAACACACAAGACAGAGACCTGAGACACTATATAACCCAAGGGAGCGTTGCACAGTTTTAGAGAGAGTGGCAGTTCGAAAGAGGGAGGCTTGGGTTGCAAGCAATCTTTTTCTTAACTAACTGTATAGAGAGAGAGGCATGGAGCGTTATGAGTTGATGATGGATATTGGGTCGGGAAACTTTGGAGTAGCCAGACTTGTCAGAGATAAGAAGACCGACGAGCTGTTCGCCGTCAAGTACATAGACAGAGGCCATAAGGTCTCTCTCTCCCTCTCTCTCCTCNNNCTCTCTCTCTCTCTCTCTCTCTCTCTCTCTCTTCTCTCTTACTTACGTTACGTTCGTTACGTTACGTTACGTTACGTTACGTTACGTTACGTTA
>NW_006495906.1:1687752-1702798 GCF_000471905.2 Amborella trichopoda | reverse complement strand
GTACCGACGACGTTAGTTCGTACGAGAGTAAGAAAGAACCGACCGACGACGTCGTTCGTCCGTCCGACGTAACACTAGACGACGAGACGACTAGTAGTCTCTCTCCTCCTCTCTCTCTCTCTCTCTCTCTCTCTCTGTTTCTTCAGCTACTGATGAATGGGTTTTTACTGGTTTTTAGATTGATGAAAATGTACGAAGGGAAATCATGAACCACCGATCATTAAGGCACCCCAATATAGTTCGATTCAAAGAGGTACTACTCCTCCTTTTCTAACTTTCATGAGCTTTTATTTTCCATTCCTATTTATTTCCTTGCAATACGAAAATTGGGTGCAAGAGCTGTAGCATATGATTATGTAAATCTAATGGAGCTCCGAAGGGGCATCTGATGTTTGTTCCTCAAAGCGGATTGTGGAGAGGAGATTATAGACATCAAATTATGTAATTACGGGATTTCTCTAACAGGAACTGGTAATTTTCTCATGGTTGACAGCTTGGGCATCTGAAATAAGAGCTTAGTACTCAGTACTTCAAGAATTAATCTCTATATGGAGACTGATAAATGCTAAATAAAATAATTATGCCCCATATGTGAGAGTTTCTAATATGAGAGTTTCAAGAAATAATCTTTCCCAAGGAGGCCCTTCATAATCCTAATATGAGAGTTTCGAGATCCATTCTTTGCAAAATATGCAATAATATGTGAATGAACTTCATTCGAATTATTGCCTGCCAACAGCGAATTCTCAAGTTTATGAAATTAAACCAGTGCTTTGTAGTTCCCTTTTATGTTTTATATCAGTATTGTTTTGGTTTCAGTGGGTAAGTTATCTGCAAAAGGGGATGCTCGATCACTGTAATCATTGAGATGAACAGGACTACATTGTAACCCTGTAAGCTCACCTATCAAGAAAGGATCGTGGCACTTGTGAAGAAAATATATCTTACAAGTAGTCTTAATTCCTGTTTCCTTTAAGGAACAGTTTCCCCTGTTTCTTCTTAAGGGTTTTAGAAAAGAAAAGAGCATTTGGTCCATAGCGGATGCCCAGGCGAGATTTCACAATGTACTGATCTTGGTTATTTGAAAATTTTTTCCTTTGAGATATTCTGGTGCTTCTATTTCTTCGCTTGCTGCGTACATGGCTGTTTTGTTGTGAGTAAATATTCTAATTGTAATATTGTTTCTCTTAAGTGCTGTGTCTGGTAAGAAAAATAAAAATGTCATTCTATGCCTATCCTCGTGAATCGGCTTCCTTATAAAAGTTGATAGAAATGTGCTTTAGATATTTCCTTGCATTTCTTTTCTGTCCTTGCAAAGCAATGAAGTTGGTATTGATTTCCTGGTGTTGCAAGGTCCTTTTGACACCTACTCATCTGGCCATAGTAATGGAATATGCTGCTGGAGGTGAGCTGTTCGCGAGGATATGCAATGCTGGCCGATTTAGCGAGGACGAGGTTCTTTTTTAAATTTACATACTGCTCTCCTAATGTTCTTTGAAGGCTTAATTAACTGTAGCATTGGAAGTCATATTTGCTAATGACTCTATTCCGCTCAGGCACGGTTTTTCTTTCAACAACTAATATCAGGAGTCAGCTATTGTCATTCCATGGTATTCACTGGACCTCATTTAATTTGAATACTTGCTACCTACTTTTAACTAAACCACTGATGTCTTCACAACCAAAATTAAATGGGATGTATTTTTTAGATTATTATTTCCTTCCATTTGGGGTGAGGTATCTAATTTTTATGAGGGACAAAGGTTAATATCTTGACCTCCCTCATCGGAACCAGTCGCCACACCATTGGACTCCTTTGAAGCCATTGGATAAGAGCTTCTTACTTTCTTATGCAGCAAATATGCCACAGGGACCTGAAGCTGGAAAATGTACTCCTTGATGGAAGCCCAGCTCCCCGCCTTAAAATTTGTGATTTTGGCTACTCTAAGGTACCTTTTCTGTATGATTCAGAACTTCATTTATGAGAAATAGATCTAATATAAGAGTAATGATCCCATGAGACCCTCGCACAAATGGGCTGCATAAGACCTTGCTCTTGTGCCGTCAGATCTGACACCAGATTTCGAGGAGAGATGGGGTTGCTAGCTCACCGGGAAAGGCAGTAAAAAAGAATAAGGTGAAATTGTTAAAGTCAAAAAAAAAAGAAGGAAAAAGGGCACAAGTCCATGCGATCTCACACTCACCATTAGACTCTTCCCTGATGAAGTTCTCTCTCTCTCTCAAGTGGATTAAATGTTGAAGGATTGAGAGCACAGGCCCATGCCTCTTCCTAATTAAGAGAAGCCGCACATAACTATGACAATCAATCACAACTGTAGAGAGAGGGAGGGGGAAGACTGAGTAAAAACTTGGGTTTGGGTAGGATGTTGAAGGAAGAGAGAGGAGAGAGAGAGATTAGGTAAATAAAATATCCAACATATCAACTGCAACCCATGAACGTCAATATTCATTTGAAAACTCAACAATTAGTAATATTTGAAAATTGATATGAACGAAACAAGATACTGGTTCTCCATTCATTTACAATGTACAGAGAGAGAAAGAGAGAGAGAGGGAGTCCAATTGAGAGAGAGAGAGTCCAATTGCTCAAAACATGACATCAAACCTGTTGAAAATTGTCAATAAGGGAAAAGCCGGAGAGGTTCGAGCCTTCCATCTATTTACACTTTGGAGAGAGAGAAACCCACATTAAAAACACGCAAATTTTAGCCCTTGATCCTAGGACAAATGGGTCTCAAGGAGTCATGGTGAGAATCCAATGGAGTTTGGGGGAAGTCAATCGTATTCAAAGAAGAAGAAGAACCAACATTATGCATACCCGCAAAAATTAGCCTATCAAAATCAGGAAAAAAACCTCGAACCAGGTGCTTCCCATCTCTCCTGTTCTTACATTGGGCGAAACGGGGCTTCAAGCCTGAATTCTTGACTTTCCAGGAAAAATTCTGATGACCCAACAAGCTTGACTTCTTATTCTCCATGTAAGACGAGAGAGAAAGAGATCAGAGATAGAGATTTCATGGCTTTTGCAAGAACGTGTGGAGGGCGAGAGGGGGGAGGATTCCCCATGTAGATTTCAGCGAGCTCATATTGTAGCAAGACGAGGATAAATTCTAGAGAGAGAAGATTCAATGTGTAAATATGGGCAGGCACAATTGGGAGCAGGAGGGTTTTTGGGTTATGGAAAGAGAAAGGATATGTGAGAGAGAAAAGGTTTAATAAAAGAGCAAAAACCACTCCAGGAGTGAAAGATCAGTGGTTTCTATGAGAGTGTAATAAAAGTGTAGAAGACCAGTCTAGAAGAGAGGTATTGGATACAGAAGACCCTTTTCATAGAGAGAGTCATGGGGGGTGAATATAGTTTCTTAGAGGGGAGAGAGAGTGAGAGTGATGGACTTGGGTTCGTTTGGCTAAGTTACTGTGCTGGTTCAAGAGACGAAAGTTGCAGTGCTGGTTCAAGGATAATAGAGTGGGCGATAGAGATTTGACCGCCTTTATCAGTGAGCTGGTATCCCCATTTCTTCTTGAGATCTGGTATCAGATTTGACGGCACTAAAGTGGGGTCTTATGTAGCCCGTATGTATGAGGGTCTCATAAGATCATTACTCCTAATGTAATCGTATGTTACAATCATGTTGTTTCAATCACAGAAGGAAAGAAGAAAATGAGACCAAACATTAATTCTTCAAGAATCAATACCGCTTAAAGAAAGTTGCATTTATTGATCCTTCATTCTGCATTGTCAGTCTTCTGTTTTGCATTCTCAACCTAAATCGACAGTGGGTACACCAGCTTACATTGCTCCAGAGGTTTTAGCAAGAAGAGAATATGATGGCAAGGTAACAAAGATAGAAAAATACTCCATAGCCCTACGGAGTATGTGTGTTGTTATTCCAAAGGGCGCAATTTGTTGTCCGTTCCTAATGACAGATGGTGGAGCTCGGATGTACGTGGGTGAAAGTCCTGTGGACCCCCACTAAAGTTGATCTGCACCATCCATCATCTGCAACATGTAGTAGAATTCCCAATCTTCTGTTTACAATTACAACACCAATCGCGTTTATGCCCCCTTATTCTTGTTTAATTCTTGGACTCTGCAGATTGCGGATGTTTGGTCTTCTGGAGTAACTTTGTATGTAATGCTTGTTGGTACGTATCCATTTGAAGATCCAGAGGACCCTAGAAACTTCCGGAAGACAATTGGGGTGGGTGGACTACAATGTTTATGAACCTAACAACGTTTTCTTGAATTGTAGTGATGTTATTATTTTTTGTCATACCATTTAGTTTACTAATATTATTCCTTTATATCCTGTGTTGCAGAGAATATTGAGTGTCCACTATAGCATTCCTGACTATGTTCGTGTATCAATAGAGTGCAGACATCTCTTGTCCCGGATATTTATCGCGAACCCTGAAAAGGTAGCATGAAAATTGGATCTTGTTTATGTTTATTATTTCTCTATGGTGTTTGGAGTTTGGACCATAGCCAACATAGTCCTTAGGTTCAATGAATGGTGATGTAGAGATAATGGGACCTGTACGAAAGTGGCATGGCCCAAGTGGTGGTTCCCTTTCTGTCAACATTGTCATCCATCATTTCAATTGATACTGATGATCCTAAGGATTTATGGTGTTCCCATGATAGTGCCTTTCATAAGGATTTCAATTTGACGGATCTTTCTCCATTACTTGGCTTGTGGTTTGTTCTAGAGGATCACTATTCCTGAGATAAAAAACCATCCTTGGTTCCTTAAAAACTTGCCAATAGAGTTGATGGAAGGAGCTGAACTAAATCATCAAATGGATGAGCCTAACTCTCCTCAAAGCGTCGAAGAGATAATGATGATTATCGAAGAAGCAAAAACGCCCGGCGAAGGTCCTAAGGTCATTGGTGGCTTATCCACTATTGGTAGCATGGACCTTGATGACATGGATGCTGATGATGCCGATGACTATATTGAGAGTAGTGGGGACTTTGTATGTGAACTTTGAATGTTGAAAGGCTATACCCCTTATGATCCCAGGGCAAGAGGTTTGGCTTTCTTGGGATATCTAGCTTCTGCCATCATCGGCTATTGAGGTTCTCGGCGATGCATACGACTTCAGGGTTGAGTTCCTTATAAATTGAAATTGTGCATTTTAGGAAAGAAATGTTCAAGCAAGGAATTGAAAACCTATTGAATGCTGTCATTAGAAAGCACTAAAATGTAAATGACCCAAAACATTAGTGGGTTTTGGCATCAGGAAGCCTAAGAGGAATGGGCATGCTTGCTTTCTTGCTTGATTAAGTAGGTGTAAATGGTGGCTCAAGCATCCATCTTTTTCGTTATTTTGTTAGAACTAGCACTTGATCTCTCCTGCTTACCTCCTCTGTTTGCTGATTTTTTAAATAGTACCATTCTTCCTGGTATTTTTGTTGACTATGCTTTGTTTGCCCCTTTAAGTGTCTAGCTAGCTGTATAAAATATAGAATCAAAATCAAACCATTTGTCTAAGCTGAGTTTGAATCTTAACCATTAGTAATGAAGCCGTAATGAGGATCCCCAAATAACTGCTGACTACCAGAGAGGCTTCACAAATAACATTCTCTGCTGAAAAAGTATAAGATGAGGCTTCTTACTTTTGACACATAGAAGTCACATTCACTTTTAGTCATCAAATGTGAAATCTTTACTTTTGACATATGGAAGTCACATTCATTTTTAGTTATCAAATGTGAAATCAGTTGGCTAGGAACGTATCATTGATATTGCACAATGCTTAATAATTTTTTTTTTTGAAATTTGACTCATTCTTAGTATCCATATTTAAAATCTAATAGTTAGAAATAATTGTAATCTTCGTGTATAAAAATAAATAGTCTCCTAATATACATTCCCTTTTTATTATTTTTCTTAACATCTTCCTACTGGATGCTTTCCATCATCCATTATAATCTGCCATGCACCAAGGGCTAATGGCAAATCAATAATGCAATCTTCTTAACGCTACCAACCTGAATTGACAATTCCACCATTCTTTCAGTGACAGCATTGGCCACTAAGTTGAGGTTACATCAGTGGGAAAGGGAAGTATCTTTCTTTAAAAAGAGGTAGCTTTCAATGTTGTCTCTCTTGTACTTTACATAATCCGACGAGTAAGGTAACTTAAAAACTACAGTTCTGAGAACGACCCTTTTGTCGTCGTCCAGCAGAGATGCTATGCAGTTTCTATATTCTACTGATTTCTTAATGCTTACACAATGGTTTATGGCCTTCTTATTTATAGCCTTCTTATCCATTAGTAAAAATCAATGCCATGATATCATTCATCATCTGGGAACTCGAAACAAGGGTATTTTAATCATTTAGCCCTACTTAAATTGCCGAAGTGAATAGAACTTGGGGTCGTTCAGGGTTAACAACACAGAATTGCCAAATGATGCAAGTACCCCAGCTTGTTCCGTGTCAGCAATGTGGGACTCACTTTTTTAATTGTGAAACCTTGTTCCATATTGCTAACCCTGAATAACAATGGGGAATTTATGCCAGTCGCCTTGTTAAGTGGGGATAAATTATTTAATATTGCTTATTTAGGGTTATCCATCTTAAACTTAGGCAGTTTGGTCATGTTTTTATTATATATTTCAAGGACGTACTTAAGTCAATGAGATTAAAAAAACAACACTATTAATGTTAATTTGTATTATTTTGATGCTTAATGATTTGTGCCTTAATGATGTTATGAAGTGATTTGATCCTTTAATTGATATTTTTCCTTAAAATAAAACTTAGATAAATTAAAATAAAGAAAAATTACCAAAGAGAGATACCAACAATGTGAGGAAAGATAAAAATATGCATGGGGACCTCGTATAATAGGTCTAGTGCGCAGTGGGAGTTTCCTAATTTGTAAGGAGAGTAAAAACTTAAAAGGTGTGATTTATATGGGCTGGCAATCTTACTTGTAGAATTAAATACGTTGGATAGTGTAGATGACACACATCTTTTACAATATTATACAAAAATGGCATGTCTCATAAAATAGTATCATATCTACACTATCCAAATAAAATTATTACAGATTTGTGCAAGTATGATTACAATTTTACATAAAGCTTTTCCAAGCTTAAATTCTATTCATAAATCAAGTAAAACGTGACACCTTCAGTGCGTTATGAAGAAATTGTAACACCTAATTTGAAAAATTTAGAAATTTAGTCCATTCTATATATGAGTTGCTCATTCATGGTTGGTGTTAATATAATATCCTTTCCCACATCAAACACCTTGAGAGCTATATTTTTTCCCTTGAAATCCAATTTTTTCATGGAAAAATGAATTTAGAACTCCTATAATGATGTAGGTGTAATATGGTACGCATATTCATGGATAATTAATGGTGGAAAATAGTTGTATGCATTAGGGGAGCAGTCCTAAACTTCTGTCCCCCAAGGCATAAAACATTCTTCTTAAAGATGGATGCAAACGAGTTGTTAGATGGGTCATATGATACCTTTGGGGGTGTTTTGTAACACCTGGAAGTTTTCACTGGGGTTTGCTATATACCCGCGTGATACAGAGGTTTTCATTGCAAATAGATGGGTCGTATGATACCCATAGTATTAGGGGTGGCAACGGCTTAGGTACAGGTCGGGTCCGACTGGACCAGGACCTAGATTCGAATAGTATTCGGGTCCAGGTTTTGGATCCAGATCCGACCCGTCAGGTCCAAAAGTTAGATCCATACCTATGCCCGTTGGGTCTTAGGTCTATCCTGTCAGTCCATTGTCTGGTTGGATCCATTGCCATCCTCACTTTGAGCTTCTATTTTGTTTTCTTTTTGCCCTTTTCTTACCATCATATACTTATATTACTGGCAACAAGGTTACAATCACCCGCCAAGTTGTCTGATTTGTCGTTCAATAGTAAAATATGACTACGAGTTTTTATTGTATGCGATATTTAATACACCAAGACCAAACCAAACCCGGACCCGAATAGTTCTCGTGTCTAGGTTTTGGACCCAGACCCGACTTGGCGGGTCCAAATGTTGGACCCATACCCAGACCCTTGTCAGGTATACCCGGCAGGTCTCAGGTCGAGTCCGGGTCCATTGCCACCCCTACATAATATAGTGGATGAGAATTTAAAACTTCATCACAGTAGTTAAAGGTGGCCACAATGATAAATTGTTCACAAATGCTTATGTTACTCTAGGTGGCTGTTTGATAATAAAAAAAAAGGAACTAAAACACAAGAAAGAGTAAAAATGTACCAGACCGGATCAGTTGGCTTGGGGCTTTCGAGGTTTCGAGGCCTCGCCCGTATCAGGACTGGCTGTTTATGTCCTGCGTCCTCTTTGTTTCTCTTTATGTTTTGACCAGCCTTGGCTTAGTTGGATGGATCTCTTAATCTAAGGGCTGCAGGTGGCCTAAACCTCAGACTTTCCTAGGTCTAGGTTTTTCTCAGGTCTCACAATCTCAAAGTTTTCTCTGGGCATACAAGCTAATAAGATCTAAAGAGTCTAACTTAAAATGATCCCGAAATGACATTTTTATAAGCTGAAAGTTATCTGGAATCGGTAACAAACCATAACCAGAAGATTTTCCAGCCTGAACTATCGTTTTGGTAGTCAAAGGCTTGGGCGACACTGGTAGTGTCGCCTATACCAAAATGGTCCAAGTTCAATGAACCTAGCCAAAAATGATTCGGGAGGGGTTGGCATGCAGAAAATTCCAATTTGGGGTAGTCGAAGTTGGGCGACACCAGTGGTGTCACATAGACCAAATCTGCTCAAAATTGACAGATTCTAGTCAGAGCTGATTTTTGGGATGTTGCCTGCCAAAAATCAGTCGATTTGGGTCAGTCTAGGCTGGGCGACACCAGTGATGTTGCCTAAATCAAATCTACTTGGAATTGGCAGATTCTTGTTTGGGCAGATTTTGGGGCTATCGGGATACTGCCTGCAAAAAATCAGCTGATTTGGGTCAGTCTGGGCTGGACGACACTGGTGGTGTCTCATATAGTAAATCTGCCCAAAATCGGTAGATTCTAGTTTTGGGGGGGTCTACAGGCTATTGTGATGCTGCTTGCCAAAATTTGGATTAAAATGAGATGTTTTGCTATTTTTAATGATTTTTACTAAAGCAGGGTGGTCTGCAGGATTCAGTATCACAGGGCAGGCAGTATGGACTATGGTGGTCTATGGTCTGGGGCTTTACTAGGATAATGTCATCCTAAAGCTGTCTATGGTTTAGAAAACCATTGAGTGTATTAGTTATCAAAATGGGGTGTCTACAGTTGCCCCTCTTTGACACTTCCTATCCTTCGAGGGACAGGTGAGTGTCAAAGAAGTAGACACTATTGACATTTTAATTTATCTGATGTCACGTGATCAGAGGGCCCACAAATATTTCCTCCAAGACAATGCACTCCCCGCTCACCCCCCTAGGGCATGTTCATCCTAGGGTTTTCGGTGATTTATCCAAGCTTGGAACTCGAGTTGGATTTTTTGGCCATGTCACTTAATTTAAGAGGTTTTCAATTTTAAATTCTTGAACTTGACATTTTTTTTGATTTCCTTAGGGTTTCCTAAGGTCATATATAGGTTTTACTTGTTTAGGAAAATGTTTGCCTAGTCAATTTTGAAGAGAGAGATGAGGCGGCAATACGATAATCATCATATATGGGTGTCCAAGCTCCTTTGTTTTCAAAGACGTTTTGGAAATTTTGAAAATAGGGAGAGTTTTGAAATAGAACTAAGAGACTTGGACAGGTTACGATTTTAACAAAAAAATTAATATTTTTGAAAACATAAGACATATAGTGAATCATTTCCAAAAGAGAAACATATTTTTAAAAACAAATTTTTATTTAGCAGTTTTAGCTCCTGCAACCATAAAGCCCTCTAAGAAGTTTAACGTCATGCAGCGATTGACATATACACCTGACCCTTTACGTCATATGGGGCTAGAAGGATACACCCAATCTTTTATGTTGTACGGGGTTAGACGGATACACTCGACCTTTTATGTCATATGGGGCTAGAAAAGTTTTTGAATATACCCGACCTTAACGTCATACAGGGTTAGATGGATACACCCGACCTTTTACGTTATAGCGGGCTAGATGTTTTCTGAATACATCAGACCTTTAACATCATATGGGATTAGACGGATCACTCGACCTTTTACGTGATACGGGGCTAGATGTTTTCTGAACTAGATTTTTGTTGGCAGTTTAGGTTTGTTCCACCAAGGAGAATTTCTTTTTGAATTTTTTTTTAATTAAATTTTTTTCATTTGATATTATTTGACAGTTTAAGCTCGTGCCACCAAGGAGCATTTGAAAATTTTCAAAAATTAATTAAATGTTTGAAAACAATCTTTTTGTAAGAAAAATGCACAACAAAACCAACTTTTGTCCTTGAAAGGCTTCGAAATTGGAGCAGGGGCATTTTTGTCCAAAACATTTTGGGCGACACCAATAGCGTTGCTTCGGCCAATGACCTAAGCGATAGACCCTATGTCTCCCAGGCCATCGACCTCCAAAATCACATGGTTTTGAATCCAGAGGTTTTTGGGGTTGCCTTATGCTTATTTTTTTGAATTTATTTTGGGGTTTTCTTTCGAAATTGGTTGTCAATTTAGGCTCGTGCCACCAAGGAGCATCTAACACGCTGTCTGAGACTAATTTATTTTAAAATTATTTGAAAATAGTTAATTTTAAAAGTAAAGTATATGAAAAAAGATGTTTTTTCCTCAGGGGATCTAGCTGAGTGAGAGAGAGTGCAGCTGAACTAGCTAATGTTGTCATTGACAAGGTTCACCCATCACCGATATGTGATAGTTGGCAATTATACTTGTACAACCATAGAGTGCCTGGCTAGTTTCAAGCCTACATAACAGGTATAAGAAGTTGGCTTCAAGAGCAAGGCCCAATCGATTAACAATTCAACCTCTTGTAGTGATGGAGGAAGTCCTTTCTTGATTTTAGAAAAAGAATTCTGAAAATGATTTTTTTTTTTGTAAGAAAATGAAAGATTACTTTGGAAAGCATTTTCGAAAGAGGGACGAGCCTTACAGGTGTTGCCACTTGTGGCCCCTTTGGTGGTCATTTCCTTTATTTCCTTTTATTCACTTATTTAAAGATGATGAAATGGATTTCCTTGTGAGATCGTGAGAGTTCACGATACTTGAAGTTTCCTTTGATTTGTGGAGCTTCCATCCTGTATTTCGTAGAACCATGAGGAGTTCTTCTTTGGGTTCTGCTGGGCTTCTTTATTAGAGAGGTTTCGACATTCTTCTTGTGGTTCTTTGAAGTCTCTTGGGTTTCAAATTCATGTTGCCTTCCCATATCTTCCTGAGGTTGGTTTTGTTGGAAACCTGTAGGGATTAAGAGGAGTTTTCATCCTCAGGGTCTGCTTATGCAATATTGTTGTGACTTGCAAGTATGTATTTGTACTTGAGGTTTTGAATTAGGGCCTCCTTTTTGGAGGTTCTTTTTTACTTGTGATGCGCCTTTCGAGTTTTTACCACGTCCCCCTTTTTCCTTTATCCTTTTTTGAGTTCGTTACGAGTAGTATTTCTTGATATACATCGCATTGATGGGATCGTTGAGTTCATACTCCTCCTGATTTTTTATTTTGTAAGAATTGTCTGTATGCACTTGGGTTCCCATGAATGGCCCTTCCCAATTAGATTTGAATTTGCCTAATGGGTCTGAATTTGCAGGACTGTGAAAAATATTTTTGAGTACCATATCTCCTTCTCTGAATTGTCGGGGAACAACTTTTCTGGGTATGCCCTTTCGATTCTACGATGGTAAGCTACGATATTTTGTGTTGTTCATAGTCATCTTTCATCCAAAGTATCGAGGGCAGCGATTCATGCTTCAATCTTTTGTTCCTCATCTAAATCATTATGAATGAGCACTCGGAGAGATGGTATCTCAACTTCAATGGGTAGCACAACCTCCATACCATACACTAATGAGTATGGGATCATGTCAGTAGGAGTTTTCTCATTTGTTTGATAAGCCCCTAGCGTGTCATTTAACTTTTCGTGCCAATCTTTGCTACCTTCTATCATTCTATCTATAATGGTGAGAAATCGTTTATTTGTGGCTTCTGCCTGCCCATTTCCTTGAGGGTAGTAGGGTGTGGAGAATTTCTGCATTATCCCAAACATTTTTCACACCTTAGTAACACTTTCATTTTTGAAGTTGGTTCCATTGTCAGTAATGATTGATTCTGGAACGCCGAATATGAATACGATGTTATTTTTTATGAAATGGGCAACATGCTGGCTTTCAATTTTGGCATATGATGCGACCTCTACCAATTTTGTGAAGTATTTTGTAGCCGTTAGTATGTAACAGTAGCCATTTGTAAGGACCAAGACTCTCCGGCCTGTTGAAGTGTGCCGGCAAGTCACCGACACAAGAGAGAGAGAGTAAGAGAGAGAGCCACCATGCACAGTAGGAAGAGAGAGAGAGACCCGCCATGCGCGGTAGGAAAAGAGAGAGAGATAGTGTTGCCGTGCATTGTAGGAAGAGAGAAAGTGAGAGAGAGCTGCCGTGCGTGGCAGGAAGAGAGTGTAAGAGAGAGAGCGATCGTGCGTGGCAGGAAGAGAGAGAGTGAGAGAGCCGCCATGCGCACAAGCTACATGCCGTGCATGACACCGTCGAGTGCGCCACTACTGCGTGCGAGACGCCGAGCGTGTCACTGCCACACGTGACCAAAACTCTCTCTCTCAAGATTGTTGCATGCCCCTTGATTTGCCACTTGGCACTTGCACGCTGCCTGTTTGCCACTTGTAGCCTTTGCTTGCCACCTGCTTGTTGCCTCCCCCTTCTTTGCCTATAAATAAACCCCCTTCACAAACTTCAAAAGGCTTTAGCCCTCTCTCTCTCCCACGTTCTCCCTTCTCAAACACTTAGAACTTCCAAGCTTGAGCCACCCTTGGAAACTTGACCTATGTTGGGGAAATTGAGATCCTTTTGAGTGCTGTAAGTGGATTTAGATTTCATGATTCTCCTGTCTTGATTAATGCATGCTTAATTTGTTTATTAAATAGTGAAATTTAAGTCTAAATATGAAAGTGACGGTGGAAATGGGTGTTGAAATTGTTGCTAAGTACCTTGCTAAGCTTGTATTCTGTTTTTCCAGAATTATGATTCTCTTTTAAGTAGTTATTTGAGCATTGAAAATATTTCTTTTAACCATGAAATTTTGTAAGGAAGTACCTCTTTGAGTCTATTTTCAGGGGCAAAAGACCCCATATTGATATTTCTTGTGATTAGAAAGTTATGAGGCTCTTGCTAAAACATGCCAACTATGTGACATGAAATTCCAGGAACTCTACATGCTTTTGCATAAGGCTATTCACTAACCAAATCATGTAAAAATGTTCTCAAACAGCTTTTAAAGGAAAGATGGGTGAGTCTACTTCGAATTTTTTTTGGAGTTATGCCAAAATTCTATGTGGATTGGAAATTATGCCCCTTTTTCTATGAATATGTTACTGTTATGAGTTGCTGTGAATTTCCAGAACTGTTGCATGTTTTAATGAACTATTTGCTGACCAAATGGTGCCCAAATAATCTCAAACTACTTTTAAATGAAATGTGGGTGACTCTGTTTGTATGAATATGTCACTGTTGTGAGTTACCGTGAATTTTCAGAATTCTTGCATGTTTTGTACTGAACTGCTTACTAACTAAATGGTGTCCAAATGATCTCAAACCTCTTTTAAATGAACTATGAGTGAGTCTATTTAGAAAATGTTTTGGGACCATGTCGAAACTCCCTACAGATTGGAAAGTAAGTCCATTTTTGTGAGACTATCACACTTGAACTCCTGCTCTGTTAAGGTTAAGTGAATGTGCATGATTAAAGTAAGAAATGTTTAAGAATTAGTGAATGCTGATGAAAGTGTTAATGGGTATGATTGAAATTTAGTTATGCCATAGATGTGGTATGAAGCACTATGCTATGGGTTATCCATTGATAGTGTGGGGTGATATGGTAAGAATGCAATATAAGGATTATTCCATTATGAAATTGGAGTATGCTTTGTTATGAAATGAAAGCATGCAGTGAGACATGTTCTGTTGTGATAAGTGTACACGTTATATGTTCCGTTGAGACATATGTACGTGATTTTTTGAGATGTGCTATATGGTAAGACTTGTGTGGTCAGATGTGTAATATGTGGATAAACATCTACTGTGTGAATGATGGTGCTGGCAGCTGCCTGTTTGGTACGGTACCTACTGTGTGAATCATAGTGCCGACAGCTGCGATCTTTCTCAAATCCCCATGTTACGATGGGAGTTAGGAAGTGAATGTGAAGTTTTCCCCCAAATCTATATGGAGGCACTACGAGAGAGTCGTGTCTTGCAAGGCCACGAGCCTATCAAAAGCCCCAAAGCGCGATGGGAACTGGGTGTGTGCATATGAAGGAATTAATGAATGGGTCACCTATTGTCATTGTCTTCCCTCCTGAGTGATGGTAGAAGTCTTAAACAATGGGATTGGCTTGGCTCGATGATTAGGGCTTCTACTCCGAGAGTAGGTGGTCTAAGGAGTGAGTTAATGGAAAATTGTTGACGTGTGCATAATAATACTGACCTGTTAAGATTTGCATGTTTAAATAGCGTGATATCTCATTGGTTATGGCTTCATTGTAAATCATATATGATACACTGATATATACGACTTGGGCACATGATTACATGACATCTTAATTATTATAAGATAATGCTCATAGGTAGGAATTATGGTTTCTTGATCTACTAACTGGGCTTTTTAGCTCATTCCTTGACTTTCATCTTTATAGAGTGATATCCTGTGGGTCGAGCGAGGACTGTTGGGCGATCGTGGTTGGCGGTGGAGGACCCGTACTTGTCGAAGAAGTTTCTTTTGACTGTAGGTGTAGATGGCAATTGACCATACAGTTGTTTTGTCGGAAACTTGTATTTCGTTGTTAGGGCCTTCGGTGCCTTGGATATTTTGTAATACTTTGGAAATTATATATATATAT
>NW_006495906.1:1613193-1687122 GCF_000471905.2 Amborella trichopoda | reverse complement strand
TTTCTTTCGTGGTTTGCTTTGATTCCAGCTTTCTAAAAGCGTTGAGCGCACTCGCACCTGAGTGACATTCGCTACCTTTAGACACGGTCCTATACTCTATTGCCCTTCGCCAGGCACGGTAGGAGTCAAAGGGTGGGGTCGTGACAGTTATGGTATCAGAGCAGCCAGGATAGGATTCTTGGCCTAGAGAGTCTTAGAAGCATCCTTAGAGTGGTCTTCTGAATAGGTTAGTAACTAGGTGTTCTTGTATTAGGTTGAAGATGACGAGGACTCGTACCAACAATCGGAGTTCCAGTAATGAGAACATCAAGGCCCTGAGGAAATTCTTCAAAATCCTTGGGGCCCTAACTCAAATGATGAAAGACCATATGCCGGCCCTGGCTGCCTCCGCCCCAAGTCAAGATGGTTGCGGATTGATTGAGAGGTTCAGGAGGCTTGGACCATCCACATTCTTGGGACACATAGTGGAAAATGCCGAAAGATGAAAGAGACAAGTAGAGAAGATTCTGGATGTCTTGCACTGCTCTGATGAGCAGAAGGTTAGATTGGGAACTTTTATGCTGGAAGTGGAGGCCGAACATTGGTGGAGTTCGGTGAAACAATCCTGGATGGAGGCATGGATTGAGGCCACCTGGGAAAATTTCCTGGTGGCATTTGATGAAAAATATTTCCCCGACTCTGTTCGGGAGAGGAAAGAGGTTGAATTCTTCGAGCTGCAATAAGGGAGGCTGTCAATGGAACAATACATAGCCAAGTTTGTGGAGCCCTCTAGGTATGTGCCTCACATCATCGATACAAAGGCACGTAAGGCGAGTAAGTTTGAGAGGGGCCTCAGACCAGATATGTCACGACCCCAACCCCTGACCCCATACTGTACATGCCGGAGGGTAGCAGAGTGCGGGATTGCAACATGATGTGGCGAACACCACTCAAGTGGGAGTGGCTCAATGCATAAAAACACTCAAGTGGGAGGGGCTTATCAATATCATAGTATCATATTCATAGTGTCACAGTATCATATTCACAGCATCACAATGTCATATTCACTTATCACAGTGTCATATTCACAGTATCATAGTGTCATATTCATAGTATCATAATGTCATATTCACAGTATCGTAGTGTCATATTCACAGAATCACAGTGTCATATTCAAAGTATCACATTTCCTGCAATTTCAAACAGTGATATTTGATCATAATTAGGGTCAAAATTTTTATTTCATTTTAAATTTAGAGGCCGTTCCAAAACTAATTTTACACTAGACACACCTATCTTTTAAATGAGGGTGGTTTGAAGGCAATTGGACCCCGTTTGACCCTTTAAAGGTTCAAGACAATGGAGGTTCAATAGCTGTACCCTGCTGTGCTTGCGAGGCAGCGACATATCTTACTTTGCACTACTATAACTTTCAATCCGTGAGGTATTTTAAGATAATTTCGAAACCCAAGTTTAAGCCGAGACATGTATCTTTCCGACAAGGGTATTTTGAAAGCATTTGGACTCCATTTGGTTTGTTCAACAGTCCGTTCCTACTAAAGTGATGGTTCTGCGTTTTATTAAAAATTGTCCATAGTGATATACCTTTATAAATAGTTACGTAGCTTTCAATCTAGGAAGAATTTTGAAATAATTTTTCATGAATGTTTAAGCCTACATTGAGATCTTTCAAAAGGCGATAGTTTGTTTGAAAGGAAATGGACTTTGTTTGGTTAGTCAAAACCAGTGGCAACAGTAGTGACAGTACAAATATCCAGGCAGAACAACCAACAATAGCATACTTATATATTTTGCAACATAACTTCACTTTTGTAAGGAATTTCAGCAATGGGTGAACACGAATATTTTATTAGACTCACATATCTTTCTAATGACAGTAATTTGAGGTCAATTGGCCCTCATTTGTCTTTTCAAAAGACTCCTACAAAACATACATGTTCCTGGAATTTCACAGTAACAATTTACATGCCTCAAGAACATGTTCCATAGCCTTCAATTCTTAGTGAATAACATCATAATAACTGTTCCCTCACAATATACACACATAAACATACATTTTCGATCGAATTTGTAAGCCATACATTCATTTTTCAGCACCAAAATTCATCATAGAGCAAAGGGATCAATTTTAGTGAAACAAGGCGTAGGAATCACTACAAGACATTCACTTTTTATTACTCATCTTGTAGAAAATCAATTTCATGTATTCTCATGGCAGTAGTGCAATGGTGGTGGATCTACTTACTCAAACAACAATGGTGCCCTCCAAATCTTCTTTGACAGTCTTCTTCTTCAACTCCAACAATGGCTGCTTCAACAGTGGGGTTGAGAACTTCACCAAGTTTTGTCTTAGAGAGAGAGATGAGGAAGAAAAGAAGTGGCGTGAGAGTGAGAGGGGAAGTCTTAAGTACTGCTGGCTGGGTGGCAGCCCAAGGCTGGACAAGTGGCAAGCACCACACATGCATAAGGACAAGTGGTGTGTGTAGCAGCATGCATCTGGCAGGTGGCCGTTGCACGCCTGATGCTACACGCACGGTGCTAGCCCATCTTTCTGTTAGCAAACGGCACTAACTTCTCTTTCTCTACTCGCGGCGATAACACACATGACACTGACTTCTCTTTCTGTACGAGCAACGATAACACGAACGACACTGACTTTTCTTTCTCTACCCACGACGATAACATGCACGACGCTGACTTCTCTTTCTTTATGCGCGACGATAACACGCATGGTGTTGACTTCTCTTTCTCTACGCACGACGATAACATGCACGACGTTGACTTCTCTTTCTCTATGTGCGATGATAACACGCACGGTGCTGACTTCTCTTTCTCTCTGTCTTTGCAACCGACGATACCCTCCTCTCTCTCTCTTTGCAGTCGGTGATACCCTCTTGACTCGTGTGGTGGTAGGCTTCTCCCTTTTTTTACCGCACATGCTTCAATCTTATCAGAGTCCTGCCATTGTTTGTGCTTTCGTGGCCAGGAAATCGTGGTCCTTACATCAACCCCCCCTTAAAAGGATTTTATCCTCAAACTAGCTAGTCAATCAAATAGATGGGGGTACTTTTCCCAAATTTTATCCTCTCGTTCCCATGTTGATTCTCGTGAATGATACTGCCACAGAACCCTGACCAGGGGAATCTCTTTATTGCACAATACTTGAACCCACCTATCTAATATTTCAATTGGTTGTTCCATATAAGTTAAGTCTTCCCTAATTGGGATCGCTTCATACTTCAACACATGAGATGGGTCTAGCTGATACTTTCTCAATAGTGACACAGGAAACACATCATGAATATTAGCCAACTCAGGCGGTACAGCCAGTCGATATGCCACAATTCCAATTCTTTCTAAAATATCAAAGGATCCAATAAATCAAGAACTCAGTTTCCCTTTCTTGCCAAACCTCATTATGCTCTTAGTTAGTGATGTCTTTAGAAAGACCTGATCGCCTACTTCAAATTCAAGATCTCTTCTCCGATTGTCAGCATAACTCTTCTGCTGACTCTGAGCTGTTTGAGCCTTTCTCAAATTAAAGCAATCTTTTATGTTATTATTTGAATAATCTCTAGCCCTAACAGTCTCTTTTCACCGACCTCGTCCCAACATACGTGTGATGTGCACTTCCTCCCATACAATGCCTCAAAAGGTGCCATTTGGATATTGGCTTGGAAACTTTTGTTATAAGAAAACTCTATCAGAGGCAGATGATTGTCCCAGCTTCCTTTGAAATCTGTAACACAGGCCCTCAACATATCTTCCAGGGTCTGAATAGTCCTTTCTAACTATCCATTAGTACGAGGGTGGAAAGCAATACTAAAAGTGAGTTTGGTCCCTAAGGCCGACTGTAGACTGTTCTAAAACCTTGAACTAAATCTGGAGTCCCTGTCAGACACAATACCAACAGGTACCCCTTGCAGTCTTATTATCTCTTTGATATATAGTTGGGCCAACTTATCCAGGGTATAGGTAGTACAGACCGATAAAAAATGAGCGTCTTTAGTTAGTCGGTCCACAATGATCCAAATGCTATCATGTCCTGTACTCGATCTAGACAGGCCTGACACAAAGTCCATAGTTATATGCTTCCACTGCCATTCTGGCACGGGTAAGGGCTGTAACTACTTGGTAGGTTTATGATGTTCATCCTTCACTTGTTGATAGGTCAAGCACTTCGAAACAAACTGTGCTACTTCTCTCTTCATATTGTTCCACCAAAAGACCCTTTTTAGATCTTGATACATTTTCATACTCCTTGGATACACCGTGTAACGGGAGTGGTGTGCTTCTTCCAAGATAGCCCTTTTTAGATTCTCATCATTAAGAACACATACCCGACCTTTAAATCTTAACATTTCATAGTTGTCCATAGAGAAATCCTCCTTTCCTTCCAACTTCATTTCCTCAAGAATTTTCGTGAGTAGAGGATCTTCCTTTTGTGCTGCAAGGATTTGCTGAAAGAGACGGGGCTCATTTTTATACACGAAATTATTCCTACCCCATCATTAAGGGGCAGAGCTGGGTGCCATTCTATTGCGTCTTCTAGTAATTTCATCTCTCGGACATGTGAGCCACTGACACCATGGGCTTCCTACTCAAGTCGTCTACCACGATGTTCGTCTTACCTGGGTGGTAGTTGATGGTACAGTTGTAATCATTTAGAAAGTCCATCCATCTTCGTAACCTCGTGTTCAATTATTTCTGAGAGAGTAAGTACTTAAGGCTCTTAAGGTCGGTAAACACCTTAAATTGGGTCCCATACAGATAATATCTCCAAATTTTCAAGGCGAATACCACAATTGCTAATTCCAAATCGTGTATGGAATAGTTTTGCTCATATGGCTTTAACTATTTGGAGGCATAGGCAATGACCTTGCCCTGTTGCATCAACACACTAGTTAGGTGACTTGATCTCACCTGCCCGGATTTAGGTGATCGGGTGACACATGTCTCAGGTTCAAAAAACTCGGGACGTGAGATCACTCTCTCTAGAGCCTCGTTCCAGAACAAGGGCATGTATCCAACTAGTGAGAGATGAATTTTGGATGTGAGGTGGAGACCAACCTCATCTGGGTCCGTGAATTACTCGGGATGGCTAACGCTGGTGCCCTCTTAGATCACGATAGAAAGCCCTCCAGTTGCTTTAGTTGGTTCAGAATCGCCTCCCTTGACTTGTAATTTCCTTGTTTTCTGCACAACACTACTATGGTTAATTTGCAAGACAAGTGGGCCCAAAGGACCACCCTTGTCTTAGGGCAACGCACATTTGTATGCCTAAGAATGTGAAAAGTTAGGGTGATGAAGTGAAAGATCTAAATGAGAGGAGAAAAGAAGAGGGTACTCGACAAGGGGACGAGGCTAGCATAATAGTTGGACCAGTGAAATAACCGACTCGAAGTGGTAGCAAGACGGGCTCGGTACTTTGGACCGGTGCGAAGACAATACTACTCGAAACTAAGGTCAACATGACTGTCCTAATCTAGTGTGGCAGCAAGACGGGCATGGTGCTTGGGACCAGGGCGATGACAATATTGCTCGACAGCCAGATCGCTATCGCAACACTAGACTGAGTCCCTCTGTCAAGTGAGAAGAGAATGAAGAAAATGCACGAGACGACGAAGAGATGGGGTCCTAACAGTGCTAAGAGTCACCATCCATAACAGTGGAGTAGCAGTGTCACATCCTTGGACGACGCTAGAAACTACTGCTCACTGCTAGAGGGTGAGCAGTGAATTGCGGGAGGTGCTAGGCATCGTCGTTGGGGCAACACAAGAAGGCAGCACACCCCTACGAGGGGGACGATAGCCTCTTGTGAAGCACGCAGTGATAGCCATTCGCGAGGCGCGCGACGACAGTTCTTGCGGCGTGGGATGCAAGAAGAGTCTGCGCATGGCGTTAGGCACTGAGCCCACGAAGAAGGCTTATAGACAAAGATAGGCACCGAGCGCACGAAGAAGGCTTGCGGACGACGATAGGCATTGAGCCCACGAAGAAGGATTGTTGACGATGATAGGCACTGAGCGCACGAAGAAGGCTTGAGGACGACGATAGGCACCGAACGTGCGAAGAAAGCTCACGGATGGCTATAGCCACCGGGCATGCGAAGGAAGCTCGCGGACGACGATAGGCACCGAGCGCATGAAGAAAGCTCATGGACGACGATAAGTCTTGCCGCGACCTCTCGCGGGCGGCGATAGCCATCGCTGTCTGCGATATGCACACAACAGGAGGAGACCCTGCGGGTGGCAATAAGTTTTGCCGTTTGTGTTCTTCACTGAGGCAAGGAGGATATATATGTAGATGACGATGAGTAGTGCTATCTGCAAGCCTCGCTGAGAGATAGAGATGGATGAATAAAGGGGGAAATGAGTTTGCGCATGGTGCTGTCATCGCCATGCATGACCTGTGAAACCACAGGATGGCAAAAAAAGGATAGAAAGAGGCATGCACGGCACTGCCACTGTCGTGCATGGCCTATGAGGGAGGCTCAGACGAAGAAGAAGAAGAAGAAAGAAAAGAAGAGAGACAAGATTTACCTTGAGCCTAAGGGTACCATTTCAAAAGTTTCTCCCTCCTTATTCTCTCTCTCCAAATGTGACCCAACAATGAGAAGGAAGGGACTTCCATTAAGGAAAGGGACTTCCATTAAGGAAAGGGACTTCTATTAAGTAAAACTAAGATTTAACTGAATTAAAAGAAATTAGAAAATAGGGTGAAAAATGACAGATTTACCCCTTCCTAACAAGTTGTGGCATTCCAAGACAGTCCCTGTGTTGCCCTAGAACATGGATGATTTCTCATATATGATCTAGGATTATTCTCATGCCATTTGATCGAAAGATGACTGTTTTCTTGTAGGGCTCAGCATGGCGATCTATTTGATATCAACTTCGAGCCATGGATTGTGTTTTTAGGGCACGATCATGTGACTTAAAATTTGAATGAATCTTGAAACTTTGATCGATTGTGTTCTCGTTCCTTGATGTTTTTATGTGATTTATTTGCTGGATAACACTGAGCATGCCGTCACGATGGCGGGCAAACAAATGCAGCTCGATTCCGTGCCCGGACGAAGATTTTGCAGCTTTGGAGTTTTGGCCGAAATCTAGAATTTCGATGACAGAATTTGCAATCACTTCATCAGCTTCATGTGAGAAATCTGATCGTTCATCATGTACGGGGTTCAGACTAGAGATAGCCCTAGACCTTACGCACAATTGGTTTCACGTCGATCGGGCTCACGAGCGACGTGATTTGGCTGCTCGAACGATGCACAACACTGATGATTTTCCTACACTTTCTTCACAGATCAACAACTTCTCTCTAACTTTTCTTCGGGCTCGGGCGTCGTCGCGGGGCGTTCCACATATCGAAACGCTCGTCTTGATAGACGGACAAGCTCACAAAATTTGAGCATGATCCGACTTAAGACGGGTGCGATATGAGAGTTTAAAGTCACTAATCGTGACTGCCCCTTTAATGGAGTTTCAACTGCAGGGTAGCCGCACGGGAATAGCGTGCGGCTCCTTCTGTTTCTCTCTTTCACCTATAACTTCTTTCTGGGATATCGTTCAAGATGAAATTTGACCTCTAGGGGTTTTTAACCGTTCCAGATCTAATAGCTGTGGTCCCATAGCAAATTGAGACACCAAAAATATAGATCTAGTTGTAGGGTCCGTTTCAAGGAGCTAGAGACTGATTTTGTCGAAACTGTTTCTCAGTTAGCACTGTCTTAAACATGTTGAAATTCGACGAAAATTAGCAGGAGACTTTTAGGAGTCCCCATGAAGATCTTGACCAGTTCTTCATGGCTAGGGACCAAGGCGATGAAAAATGTCTTCAAACAGCTTACCCTGTAGAATGTTGTTCTTCTAGGGAAACAAGAGGGACAACATTCAGAATGGATGCCCGGACGTTTGGATGCAATGTACAGGTCCATCCGTGGAGACTTTTAAGGGGAGAAGAGACTTTTTGAGGGATCTGTAGAAGTCCTCACCCTCAAGGGACTATTTACGATTCTGACAACTTGAGGATTATGAAGGGACCTCATTGGTTAGAATCGTGGCTATGTGGCGGCCAAGTGCTATGAACCTTTGGTCGGCATTGTTTGTTGCTACACGAGGTTTGCCAACGCAGTCTTGACAAGTCTATATATTTATTCAACCACTTTTTTATGATGAATCTTTTGATCATGAAACATGGAGAGATGAAAGAGGATTCATAGATGAACACAATTGTCCATGTCTAGCTTCAAGTGGATCACAGACGAGAGAGATCTAGTACATCCAAGTTAACTTATTTCTGTGGGAAACTGTATCAGCAAGACTAGTGCATTACGGAAGCAACCACTTCCTTCTCAATAATTATCATGATGTCACACCTTTTAAGGGTGATAAGACATCGAGTCAAGAATCCAATGGTCCTGGTCTCATGTGAAAATTCCTCGTCTCTAGAGAGAAATCTCAATTTTGGTGGTCGAGGGTCATCTTACCTTTAACATATAGTGTATAAGCTTCAAGGCTTTAGATGATGGGTTAAGCCACCTCCAAATATTTCCTAATTTATATAATTCTTGGACTCAGAGGTATATGAGGCCTCCTGATATATATATCTTCAAGGATGCAACTCATTATGATATCATATGACGAGATTTCCTTAGGCTATGTCTGTCAAGCACTATATCCTTAATGACAAATAACGACGAAAAATATTGCATCTCATAAAAAATCCTCTGGTTATCATTTGAAAAGTCATATATGGGCCATGTGAGTATGTGTATTATTTGAACACATTTTTCAGCACCTTGGTCCCTGATGTGGAATAAAGAGGAAGCAGATCAACAAAGCCTCAACATACAGTGGAAATTTCGACAGTCTCAGAATGGCCCTAGAACTGATCAAGATCTTCATAAGAACTTCAAAAAGGCCACCTGTCAAGTTTCATCGAAATCAGAAAAGAAACAATTTTGGTAAAATCAGCTTCTAGCACCTTGAAATGGACCCCGTAACTAGAACTATATTTTTGATGTGTTAAACAGTTGTGGAACTATAGCCATTGGATCCGGCATGGTCGGAAACTCCTATGGGTCAAGTTTTGACTTAATCAGGCACTCCAGGACAAAGTTATGGGTAAAATACCGAAAAGCGATAGGCCGCACTCTATTCCCGTGTGGCCACCCTCCACTAAAACACCATTAAAGGTGACTGTTTTCACAGTCACGGGTAGTGAATTTCGGGCCTATATCTCACTCATTCCAAGTCGGATCGTGCTCGCATGCTTGTCTCTTTAAGACGAACGTTTCGATAGGTGGCACGCCCCATGACGATGCCCGAGCAGGGAGAAAAACTAGAGAGAAGTTGCTGATCCGTGAAGAAAATTGCGGTAAAATCAGCAGCAATACGCCTCGTTCAAGCGGTCAAATCATGACGCTCGCGCACCTGATGGACGTGAAATTAATTGCATTATGTGCGTACGGGCTGAAGCTATCTCTGGTCTGAACCTCGTGTACGATGAATGGTTGGATTTCACACACAAATGCATCGAAGCTGTTGTAAATTTCGGTCGCTGGATTTCAACATTCTGGCAAAAAACTCAAGGCGATGAAATCTTCATCCAAACTTGAAATCGAGCTGTGTTTGTTGCAACTTGATTGTGATGACATGCTTAGTGTGATTCAGCGAAGAAATAGAAGAAAAACATCAAGGAACGAGCGCACTATCGATCTGAAGTTTTTACGATGCATCTGAAATTCAAGTCTCATGATCATGACTTAAAAAGCATGATTCATGGCACGAAGTTGATATCAAATCAATCGCCACGCCGAGCCCTACAAGAAAAGAATCATCTTTTGATCAAACGGGCATTAGATCAAACCCCTAGATTAATCATGGAAGATCACGAAAGTTCTCGGGTAGCAGCAAGGACTGTTTTAGAATTTCACACATTGTTAGACAGGGGGAAAACAATATTTTTGCACCCATTTTGGAATTTCTTTTAATTCAATTAAATTATGATTATCATAAATTTTAGGTAGTTTTTTGGTTTGTCCACCCATGTTTGGGCCCAATTCTATATAAACATGCAAAGCCAAATTGTAAAGAGAGAATAGACACAATACTTCAACATTCAATAAAGACTATAATTCTTGCTTGAGTTTGTGCGTGTGCCTTAGAGAGAGAGAGAGGAGACTCTCCTCCCCTCTTTCTCTCTCCTTTTTCTCATTTCTATCTCTCTTTCTCTCTCCTCCCCTTTTTCTTATCTCTATCTCTCTTTCTCTCTCCTCTTTTCTCGTCTCTATTTCTCTCTTTTCTTTCTTCATCTCTATCTTTCTTTCTCTCTCCTCTTTTCATCTTTATCTCTCTCTCTCTCTTCCTCCTCTGATCCCTCATGTCTCTCTTTCCTTGCTTCTCTTTCTCCATTCACGCATGGCGGACCTATTGCTTGGTGTGATGCCTTCCTTCCCCTGAGACATGAATAGTGAGCCAGGCCTTAGCCCAATTGACGCAAGCCTAACTCTACCTAGGTTCTCTTTCTCTTTCTTCTCTTATGTCACAATGGCGCAAGCCTAGCGCCACCTGGCCTCTCTTTCCCTTCTCTCTCTCTCTCCTGTCTTAGATAGCGCAAATCCATTATCGTTTGTGCTCTCACTCTCTCATTTCTTTTGTCTTAAACGGCGAAGGCTCAGCGTCGCCTGAATTTTCTCATTTCTTCTGTCTCTGACGGTGAAGACTCAATGGCGTCTGAGTTTGCTCATTTCTTATGTCTCAAACAGCGAAGCCTTAGTGCTGCCTGAGTCTTCTCATTTCTTTTATCTCAGACGGCAAGGCCTTAGTGGCGCCTGAGTTTTCTCATTTCTTCTGTCACAGCCGGTGCAAGCCTAGTGCCGCCTGGGTTTTCTTTCTTTCTTCTCTTCTGTCACAGCCGGCGCAAGCCTAGCGCCGCTTGGGTTTTCTTTCTTTCTTCTCTTCTTATCACTGCTTTTTCTCTCTCTGATCATTCTTCTTTCTTTTACTCTCTCATTTGATCAAGAAGGGTTGAGACTGCCTTTAATGGTAGTCATGTTGTTTTGTTGTAATGTTGTTGTGCTGATCATAGTAACTGTGCCTGTTTTATTGCCAAAACAGACAAGTCATTGTGTCTATCCAGTCGGTATTAATATAGTCGTTTAGTAGTAACTCTGTTGAGTCAGTTTGAGCTATTGAGCCCGTTTTACTACCACGACAGGTCAATTACCTGCTAGTCAGGTCACTATGTCGGTCTCGCCACTCGATCTAATTCTTTTCACCCCAATCTTCACCCTCTCATTCTTTTTCTTTTTGATTGTGCACGCCTGTGTATATTCGCTCAAATGCAAGGTGGGGTCCCTTGACCTACATGTCTTATAACATTTGTCATATGTATGTGATTGCAGAAACAGGAGACTACAGACCAAGGGAGGCAATTTCGAACCAATTTGACGACTGGTGGGCTTTCTTCGTGATCTAAGAGGGTGCCCATGCGAGCCAGCCCGAGTAAGTTCAGAACACACCTTAAATTCCTCTCTCATCGGTTGGTCCACCTACCCTTGCTTTTGAGCAAGGTTCCCGAGAGAGCGATCTCAAGTCTCGGGTTCCCCTGAAACCTGAGACGCATGCCGCCAGATCACCTAGATCCAAAGGGTGAGATCAAGGTACCTTACCAGCTTGATGACTCCACTAGTGACTTACTACCCCTTAGTCGGATTGTGCTTGTTTAGCTAAGTTTCTCCTTTTTATTTTCTGTATTTGCACTTATGGCTTTCGGGTTCTATAACTCATTCATCTGGATCGGGGGTTTTCTAATCTCCATATTCACGAGTGTCCCCAAGGATCAAGTTCCTTGAACTTCGTTTCCAACCCTGCTTTTGAGCAAAGACCCCGGGTCTAACTCTCAGGTCTTAACCTAGATTAGTGTGAGGTGGGACTTAAAGGCCCCTAACTCCCCATCTCTTAGCTCTGGTGGAACATCTGCCAAGACCCCTTGCATTGGCAACACTTCTGTTTCTGCACACAACATGCACCTTGCCACCGGCAAGTCATTTGTCGGTTGTATTGCTGAGGTACGCTGAAAGGCTGCCCAGTCCCTTGCTGCAAAAGGAAAACAAGTTGCCATTGCTTCTGTGGGATGCCGCAAGGCTACCCCTCACATTCTTGCACCACCACGAGTCTCTATCCTTAGAGGCTCGACACATCATGGCGGAGACCCTAGGGCCTCCACCTATCGCACACACCATAAGGCTCATGGGTCATCCACTCGAGCTACACCTCAGAGCAACCCTTATGTTTCCTTGAGTCAGCGTCCAAGATCAGATCTCCCAAGGTCGGGTCCTGTACACGTTGTTCATATGTATCCCACTGCTCAGGGCAACGCCCTCATTGCGCCAACCCGAGTACATAGGAGGCAACCTTCTCGCCCTCCTACCTAGCACACACAAGCACACCCTATAAGGGGCATGCCTCCACTTGTTCTCTTACTGACACTTGCTCACAGTTCTTGGCCTCCTACGACCAGACCATTTGCTCGAGCCCAAGTTGACCCCCAGGTCACCCATGACCCTTCTTCAGGGGTCTCACACATGTCTTCGACATCGATAGCCCCTCGCCCTCGACTCAACCCTGCTCTTGCCTGCTCCTCCTTCTTCGAGCAAGCATCTCCAGCCTTGGTACTCCAAGACCTTCTCCAAGAGTACCATCCTGAACTAGTCTCGTCATTTCGGTCATGTCTCTAGAGTTCATTAGAGAGCTCGAGGAAAAAACCTAATGGAAGATCTAGTCCTTCATCTTCCCTGGCCCAGGATGACTCCAGTCCCTGGCCCTCATCCTTTGCCACACCTGATGGAGATAGCTCTCTTTTGTGAAAGAAGGGTTGATCAGCCGTCGTCCCAATCACAGTTTTGGCTCGAGGTCCATCAAAACCTCAAAGCTTAACATGATAGAGGTCGGCAAATTCTGACCAAGGAAGTGGCCAAGGTGGTTGGGGCAACCAGCTCTGATAACCCTTTTTGCCTGAATCCCTTCTACCCTCTTTAGATGACGAAGCCTGAAGAAGAAGTACATGCGCACTGCATGGTGGTTAGTGTAGTAGAAGATGACCCAGCCACTTTGAAGCCACGGTCCTAAGATCGTCGAGAACCGGTCCTCATGTGATCGGCATATAAGAATCGAGTCCAGTCGGGGCATGCTGCCCTTGCTGACAGGTCTGTCGTGCGCGACTCGTCAAGTTAGCAAGCCCTCAACTACAACTAAGGCTGATCTCCCTGGAGAAACCGTCAGCGTAATGGTTGTAAATGAATTTTACTCGTAGGAAGACCGTATGAACAAATTTGAAGATATGGTGCACACGATGATGGAGAAGATTGATTGTATAGACGCAGCACGACAATCACCTAACCATGAGGTCAATTCCCACCATTCAGATGGTGCCCTCCAAGGCAGCCCCTTCCCTCTACCTCATAGGACAATTCTGTCCCTCACCCCATCTCATAGGTAGACATCGATGCTATGGTTACCCATAGCTTAAAGAACAAACAAATCCCGGGATACAGGGTGCAACACCTTATCAAAGGCCATACCCTTCATACATTGACCAGGTGTCGTTTCCCTCAGAATACAAGAAAGGGAAGTTCCCCCTATTCAATGAAACCACGTCGCCGGACCAACATATCACCCACTTCCAAGCAGCGTTCTGCGAAATAGTGGCTGATGGGAGACTCCTTCTCCGTCAGCTTATTGAAACCCTTGATGGCCCAGCTTTTTAGTGGTATGCTCGACTTCCCCCAAACCCGGTGCATACTTGGGAGGAAATGGAGAAACTCGTCCACCAGCGCTTCTACGAGGTCGAGAGAGAGGTTCAAACCTTTGAGCTTCTCACGCTGACCCAAGGCTCTGATGAGCCCGTGGACCAGTTCATATCAAGATGGAGAAATTTAGTTGCTCACCATCCCAATCCCATGCACGAGAAGGAAGCAGTTCAAACTTGTGTGCAAAAAATGTGGCCTGAAATCGCTTTACATGTCGAGGCCTCCAATCCGACTTCCATGTCAGAGCTGATCTCTAAATCAGTCCGCATAGAAAGCCTATCACGCCACTACGGCGGGTCACGACAACCGTTTGCAAGCTCGGGAAATAACCGGGGCAATGGTAGCTCTCAGACTAACCCCTGAGGCAACCAACAACAAGGATTGATCAGTGCGGCTGTCACAATCACTGATCCAAAGAACGCTCCCTCCCAAACTTTAAACCTTTCCAAGGGCATGAGCACAACAAAGACAACACCTCAGGCAGGCAAGCAACGACAGTCGTACAACCGAGTACCCGCACCTATAAAACTTAATCGGGAAGATGATTGGACCAGGCATAGGAACAAGGTCTACCCCTTTGAGAAGGAATGGGTCCCTGCGCTATTCTGATTATTGCTTCCAGAGATCAAGTTCCCTGAGCAAGCTGAGCTTGATGCTTAGGCAAATTATTGTGCTTACCATCAAAGGATCAATCACCCCACAGATGACTGCTTCACGCGAAAAGACCCCACCGAGGCTTTGACCCAAAAGGGTCAGATTAAGCTTGAGGAACTCAAGAAGACATTCGGGGTAACATAAGCCTCTCACATAGTGACCGTTGATGAAGAAGACGGTGCGCCTGATATCCTTCGAGCCTTCTTTTTCATCATGCTTCAAGAAGGTCTTATCACACTGAAACTGGCAAGGCAGCCTCGACGCCTTGCCGGGGGAACTGAGGACCATTGGTGCCCATACCACCAGATATGGGGGCATTACTTGTGCGAATGTACCAGTTTCCATGATATAATTACATAGAAAATACAGGAATGTCAAGAGTCTTACAACGTTCCAATAAGTGATCCCCAAGCCACTACTCCACTGGTGCACGAGGGCCTCTTGATACAAGACCTTCATAATAATGGTTCCGGTACTGCTGAACCCTCGACTTCCCAGCCATGGATAGTTCACCATGGGTGAAGTAGACTCAAGTCTTTAAGGCGAGAAGCAGTTCGCCCTAGGGCTGTTCGCAAGTCGAGCGAGAAGAAATCAAGCACCACCTCAAAAAACCAGAAGGAAATGGGCACCAAGGGCTGCTCGCCAGAGAAACAAGATGACTCAACCACTAGTTGAGCAAGAGTTTCTCAGGCCCCTTCCCCCACTGCCAACTTTAATCGACTTTATCCTTAGAACGATCCTCCTTCCTTCCCATCAAGAGGACATTCCCGAGTTATCTTCTCCTTAGATCACATCCAATTAGAATGACAACGTTAAAAGCACTCCCCAATGGTCTAAGCAAGGGAAAGACCTTAAAGATCCCCTGCACACGTTCAATTCTGGTGATGACATAAAAAGCTACCCAGATCGGTCCGATGAGGGGAACGAACTTAAAAGTCCCCCACCTTCTGACCCTTCTCCTTCTTCCTCTGCTGCTTCTCATCCTTCTTCCCCAATGTCTTCTGTAGGTGCAACCTTGAAATGTCCAGACTTCGGGGCTCTCGATAGAGAATTCAAAAGAATCAACATAAGCAGGACACAACGGAAGTGGTTGAAAAAGAACCTGGCCCAGGCAGTTGGATTCTTAATAGTTGCTATGCCTTGGCAACTCGAGCCAAAGCAGAGTCACCTTCCTCAAAGAAGCACAAAAAGTCAAAGCTAAGGAAGCCCCAGTGGCTCCCTGAGCCCGACTTTGAACAGAGACTAAGAGAATCAAGAGGGCAATGCTTCTATTCTCAGGAGGCTTGCCACATGGTCCAAGTTTATGAAGTACTACCCAGCGCGGGGCAAACACTATAGACACCAGTGCAAAGACCATGCTATTCATACGAGGATAATTCTTTCCCCACGATCGCCGAATCTCAACTTCCCTTTGACTTCCAAATCGAACCCTTACAGCTTGATATGCTGTCCACGTTGGAGGTTGACCCTTCTATTCCTCGGTTCAACAAAGGTGCATAAATCACGACCAACCCTGGAACCCTCTTCGAAGCAGAGATGTCAGGATCATCGGTCTCTGCACTTGAGATTAACAAGAAGACCTCAGAAGCAGATGATGAGGAGTTGCAAGAGGCCCCGGAAGAATGGGAAGAAGGCGGTCAAGCCACAGCTGACGAGCTCGAGGAAATAAATCTTGGAGACAAATTCGACCCCAGGCCCACTTTTATTTCAACGAATATGTCTCCAGAAGAGAAAGGAGATTTTGCTACTTTCTTTCGAGCAAACTGATACATCCTTGCCTGACATTATCATGAAATGCGTGGCTTAGACCCTCAAGTTGCCGTTCATCATCTAGGCATTGATCCAACTATCAAACTTGTTAAACATAATCAAGAAGGTTTAGATCTGAACTTGAAATGCAAATAGATGCCGAGGTGACCAAACTTGGACAAGTAGGCTTCATTCACAAAGTCAAGTACCTGAAATGGCTAATAAATGTTGTTCTAGTCAAGAAGAAGAACGACCAGGGTTTGCATTGACTTCTGTGACTTGAATACCGCTTGCCCTAAGGATGACTTCCCGTTGCCATTCACTGAGATGCTTATCGGCTCTATGGCACACTGTCAAATCTTTTCCTTCATGGATGAGTACTCCAAGGATAATCAAATACGGATGGCACCCGAAGACAAGGAAACCACTGCGTTCTTAACTCTAAAAGGGGTCTTCTGCTACACAATGATGCCTTTCAGATTGAAGAACACTGGTGCTACATATCAGAGGGCAATGACAATCATCTTCAGAGATATGATGCACAAAGAGGTGGAGTGTTACGTAGATGACTTGGTGGTAAAATCCGAAGAGAAAGATGCTCACATGAGAGACCTTGAAAAGGTATTCGAGACACTATGTCTTCATCAGCTTAAAATGAACCCATTGAAATGCACTTTTGGTGTGCGTTCGGGAAAGTTCTTGGGGTTCATTGTCAGACACCGAGGACTTGAAGTCGAGCCAATCAAGATCAAGGCAATCCAAGAAATGCCATCATCAACCACATTGAGAGAGTTACGCTCTCTTCAAGGGCAGCTAGCGTACATCGTAGGTTCATCTCAAACCTCTCAGGTCACTGTAAACCCTTTACGCACCTCTTAAAGAAGGATACTCCATTCATCTGGGATGAAGCATGTAAGGCAACCCTTGATGACATTAAGCAATATTTACTCAACCGTCCAGTGCTCTTTTTACCAGTGTTGGAAAAACCTCTCATCCTATATGTTACTGCTCTGGACGAGTTGCATGGGGCATTGTTGACACAAAACAATGATGAGGAGAAAGAAACGATACTGTATTATCTCAGTCGCAGGATGCAAGAGGCCGAGAAGAATTATCCCCTATAGAGAAGATGTGCTTGGCTCTGATCTTCACAGTACAAAAACTTCGCCACTACTTGCTTGGTCATGAACTGAAGCTTACATCAAAAGCAGATCCTGTAAATTTTCTCATGACATGCCCATGCTTGTCAGGAGGCCTTGCTAAGTGGGCATTATTGCTGATGGAATTCGACATCACGTATGTCCCACAAAAGGCCATCAAGGTCCAAGCTTTGGCCGATTTTCTCGCAGCACACCCTGTATCGATAGAATCTCCTTTATCGAGCGGCCTCCCCGATGAAGAAGTATTCTTTGTAGAACTTGCTTATGCGTGGGAGAAGTATTTTGACGGAGCCTTCCAATCAGATCGAGGAGGCACCAGAGTGGTATTCTTAACCCCGAAAGGCGGAGTATTGCCACTTTCTTTCTCTCTCGCTGAGGCCAGTTCTCATAATGAGGCAGAATATTAGGCCCTTATAATTGCATTGGAGATAGCCTTCGACCTAGACTTGGAGAAGCTCAAGATCTATGGCGACTCTGAGTTGGTTATTCGACAGCTCAAAGGGATCTATGACGTGAGAAAAGACACTCTCAAGCCTTATCACGATACTGCAAAATCGTATATGGCCCAGTTTGAGGATGTATCCTTAAGTCGCATCCCCAAGAGGTTGAACTCACCGGCTGATGCACTTGCAAAACTCGGGGCTACAATTCAATTATCCTCATTAGGATCCACGCTTGTCTGGGTGGCAGAGTGGAGACACATTGAACTAAGAACTGAGGTAGATGCGGATGATGAGAAAAATATCTTCCCCAAACGCCCTCCTTATCCATTCAGAGCACTTCTATCAGCTAAAGAAGTAATTAAGACTGTACAAGAAATGTCACGGAGTCAACAAGCTAAAGTTTGAAACTAAGAACCGGAGTTCTTCGACCCAATATGTGCAGAAGTTTAGCAGGTAGAAGATTGGAGAGAGCCCATTACTAGTTTCCTAAAACATGACAAGCTCTTGGAAGATCGTGCCGAATGCAACAGTGTAAGTCGAATGTCTACCAAGTATACCCTCCTCGAAGGATATGCTCTCTTTGACGGTATTCTTCTTAGGTGTGTTGACGTGCAAGAAGCAAATAAGGTGTTAGAAGAAGTACACTAAGGAATTTGTGGAGTACACCAGACAGTTCCTAAGCTCTATGAGCAGATATGCAGATTGGGGTATTATTGGCCTTCGATGAATGTTGATTCCTTAAACTATGCTAAGAAGTGCCAGGTATGCCAAATACATTCAAGCCTTGTTCACCAGCCTCCAGAGCCCTTACACCCTACAGTGGCATCATGGCCCTTCTCCCAATGGGGTATGGATATTGTAGGGCCTATTGACCCTCCTTCGATAATGGGTCATGTCTTTATTCTATCTACAACAGACTATTTCTCCAAGTGGGCCGAAGCGGTCACCCTTAAGCAAGTTCCTAGGACAACAGTGGCCAACTTCGTTCGACATCACATTATATACCGGTTTGGGGTGCCTGACCGGATTATCTCGGAGGGCCCTCAATTTTGAAGTCACCATATTGATCACCTGGTTAACTAGTTTTAGTTCGAGTGGAAGTACTCGACTATGTACCACCCTTAGGCGAATGGCTTGACTGAGGCCTTCAATAAAACCCTATGCAACGTTTTACGAAAATTGGTATCAAAGACAAAGAAGAACTGGCACAAGAAGCTTCCTGAAGCCTTGTGGGCCTATCACACTACCACAAGAAATTCCACCAATTCTACCCCTTACTGCCTAGTCTATGAGGGTTGAAACAGTTTTACCTCTTGAAATCCAAATCCCTTCATTGCACGTTGCTATACATCAAGGACTAGCCGAAGATGAGAGAGTCAAACTTTGATATCAAGAATTGGATGCACTCGATGAAAAGAGGTTAGAGGCTCAGCAGAACCTCGTACTCAACCAAGGGAGAATGGAGAGGGCTTTTGACAAGGCAGTCAAGGTCCACTCATTCACCCGTGGAAATCTAGTTCTAGCCGTCAAGAGGCCTATTGTTATGCATGGTTGGTGTAAAGGGAAGTTTGAACCCAAGTAGGAAGGTCTCTTTATAGTAAAAAAGGTCTCGCCAAATAGAGCCTGCATACTAGCACATCCTGATGGAGAGGAGGCAATGTCCCTTATCAATGGGCGATACCTAAAGAAATACTACCCATGATGCATATTCAAAGAAAAGAGACTCAATGCAAAGCAAGTGAGACAGTCCAAACAAACTTTAACTCTTTTTATTGCAGTAAAACAAAAAAATGAGCTACAAGTTACAAGCCAAAAAGCCCATTATTAAGGAGGTTACAAGTCTCTTGCATATGAGGAAAAGAGAACAGTTGACACCGAAAGTGTTGCTCTTGCATTTGAGGATAAGAGGATGGTTACAGGCCAAAAGAAATGCTCTCTTCATGAAGAAGAAGCAAACCCACTAAAGAAACACCCTCATCATAAAGAAGAAGCCAACCATTTTCGCGTCAGCTTCAATTCATCGGACAAGTATATCAAACATACAAAGCAGACTTCTTTGGCAAGGAACTGACCTATGATGGGGAAAGTACCCTGTTCATAGTGGGTGCCCTTCCACAGAACAACATGGATTTCACTGTTGTCTTGGAGGACTTGGCTTCCAACGGGCATCATAAGCCAGGCCTTACCACTAGTCACCACCTTTTGCCTACCCAAGTCAGCGTCGTGCGCTACAATTCCCACATACGACTCACTGCTACATGCGAACAATACCATATGCATCATGACTTCCACCATGTAGAGATACACGCATCTAAGGTCAGCGTCGGTTGTGTTGCTAACTCCTAGTGCTGACGGGGTTTTCGGAAGCCTAGCACCAACTGATTTTTTAGAAGCCTAGCGTCGACTGGAGTTTTCAGAAGCCTAGCACCGGTTGGGTTCTCAGAATCTTCGGACCATCTGTGTTTTTGGAAACTCAACGCCAGTTGCGTTTTTGGAAGCTAAGCGCCGACTGTGTCTCTCAAGGCTCAGCGTCGGGTGTACCTTCAGAGGTCTGGCACCAATTGAGTACTCAAAACGTAACACCGGCTGCGTTGGCTAATGCTCAACGTCGGTTGTGTTTGCTAACATTTAGCACCGGCTGAGTTTCGAAAAGATAGTTGTCGCTCGGGATCAAATCTCTCACACGTGCTATAGATCCAGCACGTGTCACCTCGAGCTCTGCAGTGCCGCCTGACAACTGCCACCACATCCTGGCCTCACACGTGTGGAACGATGACCATTTGCCTTCCTTGCAACCGTCCAGCTTCCAGTGACGGTCTGTTTCCCTGAGCCGTTCAAATTCCCGCAGCGAACTCCCTTAAAACCTCTGCGACCTTTCCCCAAGAAATCAGGAAACCACTTACGCCCGCCAGAAAACTACCAAAAGATTAGAAAAATTCCTGGAAAACCTATTGCTGCCAATTTTGCCTCTTCTTTCCTCCACTAGAACTCACAAAACGAGGGCCAAAGTTCCCATATTTCCTGGAAAACTCCCTATGCTGGCTGTGAAACTTCTGCAACTTCAACTGAGTCTGCCTCTTAGCCCGCGGGTGTCTCCTTGCTCGACTGGAACCTCCTTTGCTTATTGGCAACCTCCCGCTAACCCTACCAGAAGACCCTGTGTTTGCCAAAGCTCCTCACCGTTAAAACCAAAATTTCACCCTAAGTCTTTTTATCTTTTAGTGAAAATCAGTGAAAATAAGGTTTACCCCCTTTTATAGCCGATGCTTCCCTCAAATGCCCTTCCCAAACTGGGAATCCCAGTCACGTCCAAGAAGCCCAAACGTCAATGGGCCGGACCGGGCCGGGTTTTGACTCTGACCCGAGCAAGTTTTATCATCGCCCATGAAATTCTATGCAACAAGAAACTAGTACCAGGTCGGGCTCAGGTCAGGGCCTAAACACTAACCCACACCAAGCACCAACAATGTTCTCAGCAACTCAGTGCGAGCTGTGCTCAAGAGATAGCACAGGTTGTCCTCAACACCGACTATGTTTTCAGTAACCCCAACGCCTGTTGTGTTCTTAGTAACTTCAGCGTCGACTGTGTTCTTAGCAACTCAACGCCGGCTGTGCTCAAGAGATGGCACAGGCTGTCCTCAACGCCAGATGTGTTTTTAATAAACCCCAGCGCCACTTGTGTTTTCAGTAACCTCAGTGCAGGCTGTGTTTTAATAACCCAGTGCCGACTGAGTGTTCAAGAAATAATCATTGTCGCACGCCTCATGTTAAAGCCATGCGTGTCCTACCATTGTTATCCCCAAGTAGAGTGTGATATATTATTCCTAGTGGAGTGATACCCAGGTCGTTCAGCTTTGTCCATGAGTTCTCATCCCCCTTAGGAGTCATACTCGTACTATAGCTCATTATCCCTTGTGAAGTTAGGATCATTTTTACCATTGCAACCTCCAGCGGGTCTGCCTCCCACCTAGGAGTTGGGTATAATTTTTCACCTATAAGGGATCCACAGTTGTTCCATTGTCCCCAATGGAGTTAGGAGCAGGCTACTGTTCCTCATCCCCAGTAGGAACTACACCCGTATTGTAGCCCATTGATCCCCAGCAGAGTTAAGATCATGCTTACCCCTTTACGCCCCTGTGGGTCTGTCTCGTACCAAGCTGTGTTATCCTCGAGAGTCGGGTTACCTTCAATAAGCTTATTCCCCATGGAGTTCTATCTTTCATCTTAGGGAGTCATATTTGTCCTCTAACTCCCTAGTGAAGTCTGCTTCCCATCTAAAACCCCTGCTATCATTTTACCTCGAGGGAGTCAAATTACTATTCACAGACCTATTCCCCATGGAGCTCCACCTACATGGCAACCCACATAGTGGTTCGTGCTGCATGACCTTAAACTGCACAGCCATGGTCCATGTTGCCTGACCTTAAACTACACAGTCATGGTCCGTGCTGCATGGCCTTAAATTGCATAACCATGGTCCATGCTGCATGACCTTAAACTGCACAGCCATGGTTCATGCTGCATGACCGTAAACTGCACAACCATAGTCCGTGCTGCATGACCTTAAACTCCACAACCATGGTCCGTGCTGCATGACCTTAAACTGCACAACCGTGGTCCGTGCTGCATGACCTTAAACTGCATTACCATGGTCTGTGCTGCATGACTTTAAACTACAAAGCCATGGTCCGTGCTGCATGACCTTAAACTGCACAGCCATGGTCTATGCTGCATGACCTTAAACTGCACAGCCATGGTTCGTGCTGCATGATCTTAAACTGCACAGCCATGGTCCTTGCTGCATGACCTTAAACTGCACAGCCATGGTCAGTGCTGCATGACCTTAAATTACGCAGCCATGGTCCATATTGCATGACCTTAAACTACACAGCCATGGTCCGTGCTGCATGACCTTAAACTGTACAGCTGCGGTCCTAGCTGCATGATCTTAAACTGCACAGCTTTGGTCCAAGTGCAAGACTCTAACACTACATGATCCAAACTATACGACCTTAAACTGTAGTGAAGGTCTAGCTGCACGACCCTAAACTTCACGATTCAAGCTATATGACCTTAAACTATAGGGTACATCCTAGTCGATGACGTTAAATGTCTCAGCGCCATGGTCCTGGCTGCATGACCTTAAACTGTATAGCTTTGGTCTAGGTGTACGACCTTAAATTGCATGGTCCAAACTATACAACTTTAAACTATAGCAGAGGTTCAACTACACAACCTTAAACTGTACAGTCCAAGCTATATGACCTTAAACTATAGTGTACGTCCGATATGCATGACGTTAAAAGGTTTAGTGCTACGGTCCAAACTATATGACCTTAAACTGTAGCGGAGGTCTAGTTGCACGACCTTAAACTGCATAGTCTCAACTATACGACCTTAAACTGTAGCACAAGTCTAGCTACATGACTTTAAACTGCACGGTCCAAGTTATATGACCTTAAACTATAGTATACGTTCTAGCCGCATGATGTTAAAAGGCTCAGCTCCATGGTTCTGACTGCATGAACTTAAACTGTACATCCATGATCTGTGCTGCATGACCTTAAATTGCACAACCATGGTCCTAGCTATATGACCTTAAACTGCACAGCTTTGGTCCAAGTGCACGCTAAACTGCATGGTCCAAACTATACGACCTTAAACTATAGTGGAGGTCTAGCTGCACGACCCTAAACTGCATAGTCCAAGCTATATTTCCTTAAACTATAGTGTACGCCTTAGTCACATGACGTTAAAAGGCTCAGCACCTTGGTCCTGGTTGTATGACCTTAAACTGCACAGCTTTGGTCCAGCTGCATGACCCTAAATTGCATGGTCCAAACTATACGACCTTAAACTATAGTGGAGGTCAAGCTGCACGACCCTAAATTGCACGGTCCAAGCTATATGACCTTAAACTATAGTGTACGTCTTAACCGCATGACATTAAAAGGCTTAGCACCATGGTCCAAACTATATGACCTTAAACTGTAGTGGAGGTCTAGTTGCACGACCTTAAATTGCATGGTCCTAGTTGTATGACTTTAAACTGCATAACCACGGTCCAAGCTATATGACCTTAAATTACAGTGTACGTCCTAACCGCATGATGCTAAAAAGCTCAGTGCCATGGTCCAAAGTATATGGCCTTAAACTGTAGCGGAGGTCTAGTTGCATGACCTTAAACTGCATGGTCCTAGTTGTATGACTTTAAATTGCATAACCAGGGTCCAAGCTATATGACCTTAAACCATAATGCATGTCCTGGCAGCATGACGTTAAACTGCTTTGCACAGGTCCAGGAGGCATGACTTTAAACTTATCCCCTCATACGCGTGCACACCTTTTACGTGCATTTTCACGAACATTTTCCCTAATCGACCCATTTGTGTGTGCGCACCAACTTCATTACCTCCCCAGTGAGTCCATTATTTCATCATCATTCATCATTCCCCAGTGAGTCTCACTCATGCTCAAAAAACGACGAACCATCTTGTCACCCATACTCGTTAAGCTAGTGGGTTTTCACCCACTATTCATACATCATCCAATTTTTGTAGGTAGCCTCGTGTCATCTCGTCAAAAACATCACCACACTCACTCCATGGCCTCTACAGACTGCCATTCATCACTATTATAGTCAAGCTGTATGACATTAAACTGTAGTGCACATCCTGACCGCATGACGATAAAAGGCTTCGCATAGGTCCCAGAGGCATGACCCTAAACACGCCTTCACACAAAATAAAGAGCATGATGTATACCTAGACAAGGGAACCCCATGAGTAAAAATGACGGACGGGCATGGTCATGAAACCATGAGTAAAAGAGTTCTGTAATGATAAAAACCTGAGCACAATGAAAACCCCAAAAGGGTACCGTGAGTAAAAACAGATGAAAATGGTGGACATGGCCGAAAGGTCATGGGTAAAAGAGCCCCAAATAAAAGGAAGTTGGTGAAAACCGTCTCTACGACACCTCTTCCTAAGTTCAGGTGAAAATCCACAAAGGACGCTTGGACCAATAAGCACGTTGATGCAACACTTGCCTCAATAGGTGGCTTCAACCCACATTCAAAGAAAAAAATCTCTGGTGCCACAATATCAGAATCCAAAAATATGAGCTTCAAGGAAAAGATTCCAACAACTTGAGTCCATTTACAAAAAGGACTCAAAAGACAGAAGACTCGCCATGAAAGCAAAACAAGACGCATGAGGAAGAGCATCAGTCCCAAGAGGTTACTAAATGCACTCCAAAGGTGCCAGAGACCGCTCAAGAAGGCTAAGTCAGCCATGACTTTGGACCTGTTATGCGAGATTGCTAACAGTGGGTCGAGTTATACCCAAAGCTGGTCAACTCGATAAACTGAGGCACCCTACTTGTCAAGGAATAAATGGTGCAAGATGCAGATGAGCGTCGACTAAAGGCTCTTCAGCAGACCATCCAGAATAAACAAACAAGAAAGTCAATCCGAAAAACCAAAGACGCCCCAAGAAGGCTAAGTCAACCATGAATTTGAACCTGTTACGCAAGACTATTAACAGTGGGTAGGGGTTATCACCTCGATAAATTGAGGTACCTTGCCTGCCAAGGAATATCTGGTGCAAAACGCATACGATCACGGACCAAAGGCTCTTTGGCTGTCTATCTAAGACAAAGGAACTTGGACTAAATGGGAAAAATGTCGTTCATCATGACACTCAATTGCCAGATTGGCTGATTTTGACTAACGAGGTCCGTATAAAATCCTCAGTTTCAGAATCACAAATAGTCCACACGAGGGTGAGGACTTCGAATATATCCCTAAAAAAAGTCTCTTTCCCCTTAAAGTCTTTACGGATGGACCTGTACATTGCATCCAAATGTCTGAGCATCCTAGTTGCAGCATTGCGTGAATCTCCTCGGCGTTCACGTGGTCTTGTGGCTTGGAAGAAAAAAGTAATAAAGCCGAAGGAAGTTTCCCAAATGTTATCCTTCTCACTTCTCTCGAAGCACAACATTCGACAGGGCAAGCTGTTTGAACACATTTTTCAGCAGCTTGGTTCCTGACGCCGACAGAGGAAGAAGAGCCTCAACATACAGTAGAAATTTTGACAGTCTCAGAATGGCCCCAGAATTGGTCAAGATCTTCAGAAGCACTTCAAAAAGGTTACCTGCCAAGTTTCATTGCAATCAGACATATCTAAGGCATTGAACATGAAGAAAAATTTCCTCAAAATTGGTCTTTAGCACCCTAAAATGGACCCTGTAACTAGAACTATAGTTGTGATACATCAAACAGGTGTGATACCACTGCCATTGGATTTGGCATACAAGTCAAGTTTCATCTTAATCGGGCACTCTAGGATAAAGTTATGAGTAAAATACTAAAAAGGATTAAGTCGCACACTATTCCCGTGTGGCCACCCTGTACTAAAACACCATTAAAGGTGGCATTTTTTGTAGTCACGGGTAGTTACTTTCGGGGTCTATATCTCACTCGTTTCAAGTCGGATCGTGCTCAAATTTTGTCAGCATGTTCATCTCATCGAGACAACGTTTCGATAGGTGGCACGCCCCATGATGATGCCCGAGCAGGGAGAAAAATTGGAGAGAAGTTGCTGATCCATGAAGAAAATTACGGTAAAATCAGCAGCTGAACGTCTCATTCGAGTGGCCAAATCACACTGCTCACGTACCCGATCGATGTGAAACCAATTTCATTATGTGCGTAAGGTCCGAGGCTATCTTTAATTTAAACCTCATGCACGATGAACGGTTGGATTTCACACATGGAGGCATCAAAACTGCTGTAAATTTCGCCTGCTGGATTTCAAGATTCTGATAAAAAACTCGAGGCAATGAAATCTACATCCGGACACGCAAAGCCAAATTGTGAAAAGAGAAGAGACAATTCTTCAACATTCAATAAAGACTTGAATTTTTGCTTGAGTTTGTGTGTGTGTCTTGGAGAGAGAGAGAGGAGAGAGAAGAAAAGGGTCGGTACTCCTTGGTAAGGTAATTTTCTCTCTCCTCCCCTCTTTCTCGTTTTTATCTCTCTTTCTCTCTTCTCCCATCTTTCTCTCTCCTCTTTTCTCATCTTTATCTCTCTTTCTCTTCTCTTTTCTCATCTCTATCTCTCTCTCTTCTTTTCATCTCTATCTCTCTCCCTCTCCTCTTTTCTCATCTCTATCTTTCTTTCTCTCTCCTCTTTTCATCTTTATATCTCTCTCTTCCGCATCTGGTCTATCATGTCTCTCTTTTCCTGCTTCTCTTTCTCCATTTATGCATGGAAAACCTGTGATGCTTTCCTGCCCCTGGGACATGAACAGTGAGCTAGGCCTTAGGCCGAGTGGTGCAAGCCTAATGCCGCCTGGGTTCTCATTTTCTTTCTTCTCTTAGGTCACAATGGCGCAAGCCTAGTGCTACCTGGTCTCTCTTTCCCTTCTCTCTCTCCTATCCCAAACGATGCAAGTCCATCGCCGTGTGTACTCTCACTCTCTCATTTCTTTTGTCTCAGATGGTAAAGCCTCAGTGGCGCCTGAGTTTGCTCATTTCTTCCATCCCAGACGGTAAAGCCTCAGCACCACCTGAGTTTTCTCATTTCATCTGTCTCAGATGGCAAAGCCTCAACACTACTTGAGATTTCTCATTTCTTCTGTCTCCGATGGCGAAACCTTAACGCCGCCTGAATTTTCTCTTTTCTTCTATCACAGTCGGAGCAAGCCTAGAGCTGCTTGGGTTTTCTCTCTTTCTTTTCTTTTGTCATAGCCGGCGCAAGCCTAGCGCCGCCTGGTTTTTTTTTTTTTCTCTTTTGTCATAGCTGACGTAAGCCTAACGCCTCCTGGGTTTTCTTTCTTTCTTCTCTTCTGTCACAGCCGACACAATCCTATAGCTGCCTGGGTTTTCTTTATTTCTTCTCTTCTTTTATTTATCTTTGATATCTCTTCTTTTCTTTCTCTCTCTGATCTCTCTTATTTCTTTTACTCTCTTGTTTGATCAAGAAGGGTTGAAACTAACCTTCAATGGTAGTCCTGTCGTTTAGCTGTAATGTTGTTGTGCCGGTCATAGTCATTGTACCCGCTTTATTGCCACGACAAACAAGTTATTGTGTCTAGCGAGTCGGTATTGGTATAGTCGTCTAGTAGGAACTTTGTTGAGCTGGTCTCAGCTATCGAGCCCGTTTTTCTACCACGACAGGTCAATTACCTACTAGTCAGGTCACTGTGTCAGTCTGACCACTCAATCAAATTCTTCTCACCCCAATCTTCATCCTCTCATTCTTCCTCTTTTTGAATGTGCACGCCTGTGTACATTCGCCCAAAGGTCAGGTGGGGTCCCTTAACCCACTTGTCTTATAACATTTGCCATATGTGTGTGATTGCAGAAACAGGAGAATACATGCTTAGGGAGGCGATTCCGAACCAGTTTTACGATTGGAGTGTTTTCTTCGTGATCTAAGAGGGTGCCCACGCGAGCCAGTCCGAGTAAGTCCCGAACCCACCTTAAATTCCTATCTCATCAGTTGGTCCACTTGCCCTTGTTTTTTAGTAAGGTTCCCAAGAGAGCGATCTTAAGTCCTGGGTTCCCCTAAAACCCGAGACGCGTGCCACTAGATCTCTTACATCCAGAGGGTGAGATTGAGGCACCTAACCATGTATCTCAATGCTTTATCTCAAATTAAAACGTCTTCATGTTCCCTTATCACAGAGCGTTAGTCACGATGCACATGTGTGACCATCCGATGAATGAGGGGATATATAATACCACATCATATTATGCCAATTATCACATGGATATGCATATAGGGGCCTTAAGAGTATATGTATCCAAGAATATGTCTCTTATTAAGCTAACTTTAATATCTTCTATCATCAATCATTCGTTAAAATGAACATATTTGACCGATGAGTCATTGGTATCATGTCAAATTCCTTTAATATCTTGCGAAGATGCATATATGAACCTTTAGAGTATATGTATTCTAGAATTGTCTCATATTGAGATTGTTTGATTCCTTTTGCTTTTATCGGTCATAAGTTACAACATACAGGGGCTGAGTGATGGATTAGGGCTCTGAAGGCATATCGAGGTCTTCATTTAATGAGTCCTGGGTATATCATATCTCTCATATCTTCATATCTTATCAGCAACATATCACATCTTCACATCATATCAGAGGCATGTCATACTTTCATATCATATCAATGACATATCTTGGCAGGTATCATCAAGAACCAGGCTCATATTTTATTCATTGTTTGTTAAGGCAGTTATCCAGCAATCGTCAAGGACTTCACTTTATAAGGATATCTTTGATTTATCGAGTGCCATTTAAAATGTACTTAGTCTCACATGGCATATCTTCAAGGATCCAAGCTAATTAAGCTCTCATATCTTCATTCCCTTGTCTGTCAAGACATACCTGGCATCTGTCAAAACTCTTGCCTTATAATCAACCTTCAACTTATTGTGCATTTGCTAGAATGCACTTATTCTTGTATGTGACTAAAAATCACCCAATAAAACCGCCCTGAGCATTGTGCGCATGGGAGAATCCCAAAAAGCATGTGACATCCAATGATTTAGGTGAGTTTATCGTCATCATATAACCTTGGTTAATGGCAGAACGAATATTTATCAAACCATTGCTTCTCAACATATCATCATCATTACTCCTTATTCCCAAGAGATAATATCTTCGCCTTCCATACGTGAGTCTATAAATATTCAACAACGTTGAAAACTCAACTCACATCTCTACATGACTCCTCCAAATTCCCCCCGTCGGCTATCCATCTCTCTAAACCCCGACCTTATTATCGTTATTAAATCATAATATAGATATCCCTCCTACTATTATAGAGGAAGAAAGTAGCCAGAAGCGACCTACAACCTTTCAGATTGTGGGCGTAACCTCCTCCTCTTCCAAAGAACATGACGAGGGGTCTTCCAAGGCGACACTAGAGGCTGGGCTTAGGAAAGATCCTAAGTTTGAAGAAATTGTTGGCCTCCAAGAACTAGTTAGGAGGCTTCACCATGAGGCAGAACACCATTAGAATATGTTGGACTTCTACTGGGGCGAGGCTGAGAACGTAAAAGAAACCCTTGCCTCTGTTAAGAGGAAGGTGGTTAGGATCACCAAGTTGATCCACCTCTGGGAGTAATGGCCTGAGTTGTGGCCTAAAAGGAGCTATCTTTTTCTCTTTTTTACATTCTCTTTGTTTTTTGAACAATTTTGTAAGGATTTAGTCCCACAAAATCATGAATAAATACCCGTATTTGTGTCTTACTATTTTTTAATTCATATTCACATCCCACTGTTCAATATTTCTCGATATATGTTTCACGACTTACACGTTGCCATTTAGACTTATCTAATTCTTGTTCGTTAAGGCATAAGATAAACCTTCTTTTCAAAATCTAACGCTCTCATCGTCTTCTTTTCAAATAATACCAAGGATATTCAGGTAAAAGAGCCGTCTTTATACTTGCATGCAAGGGCTTTTCGGTAAAAATTTGAACAGTCATTCCGCCCCTGTTTCAGTAAGTACCGAGGGAAAGGACACTGAAGTGTTATGTCCTCCTTAAAGTCCCATCTCTTCTTCATCTTCCTCATTCTTCAACTTCATTCCAACGGTAAAAAAAAAATCCCTTCTGGCTCTCTGCGATCTCCTGCACCAGAAAATCTCCATGACACTAATATATGAGTTTTATCTTCTTTTCTGACCCTAAGGACATCCATAGCCTTTCTCTAAAATCCTAGTTCATAAGAACAATTTATTTCAGAAGTGCTCGTTCTTAGCCAATATCAAATAATTTTCTTCATAAAACATTGATCAATGATTTGAACTCTGCAAGTGAAGCCTGCAACTTATAAACTCAATCTTTTCGACCTCTGAGTCCAAACATCCATTTTTTGACAGAAATCCATTAAAATACGGTGAGTATTTTTCGTTACCTCTTCTTCTTTTAGGCATTTCATTTTGTTTCTACTTTTTTTTTTTTTTTTCTATTCATCATCCCCTCGCAATTCCTGGTTGTTACCTGATTCCTGAGCATATGCTCACGACAAGGAGAAGGTTCCATGTTATAGGATAATCCTGCCCTCCTGAGCTTTGCCCCGACTTTAGCTTTCAATTAATTGAACTTATGGGATTTTTGGGATTCAATTTATCATGCAGAAGCTCTGCCGAAATTTTGTGAAAACCCCTTGGGATTCCTTCTAAAATTTGGTTGAAGATTTCTCTATGAGGTGTTAGTTAAAAATCAAGAATCCAACATTCAATTCGCTTGATTATTTTAATCTGCATTGGTCTGGGGTTGAATGGATCATCCGTACAATCTCTTGGCCTTGAATCCTTTATCGATGATGAACTCGTGATTAGAGTTTATCCATTGTCAGTTAGGCCTATTTGATCCTTATTGGCCTTTGAATAACCTTAGGCTTATGAGAGGATTAGATACCAATTAAAAGATTTATGAGTCTAGGACTTTAATCCTTTATTCTAAGCCATAAAGGCATTGGGTGTCGATTTGTAGGCTGATATATCTAAGATGAGTTTATAAGTTTAAAACACATGGTTCGAGATACAAATGCATGGACTGTCATTTAAAAACTTCAAGCTTATATGTTGTTTGAAGACATTTTTTAACACCTTGGGTCCCCGATACGGAATAAAATGAAAGCCGGTCAATAAAGCCCTGACATATAGTGTAATTTTCGATAGTCTCATAATTGCTCTAGAACGGGTTAGAATCTTCCTAAGGACTCCAAAAGCCACTTACCAAGTTTCATCGCAATCCAACATGCTTAAGGCAGCACATACAAAGAAATAGTTTCAGAAAATTCAGTCTCTAACACCCTGAAATAGACCCCATAGTTAGAACTCTATTTTTGGTGGGTCAAATGGCCATGGGACCACCGCCATTAGATCCGGCATGGTCGAAAACCTCTAGGGATTAAGTTTTGTCTTAAACGGACTTTTCAGGACAAAGTTATGGGTGAAATATTAAAAAAAGGTAGGCCACACACTATTCCCATGCGGCCTCTTGCACCAATCTCCATTAAAGGTGACTGGTTTGTATAATCACGAACAACAACTTTGAAGACCCATATCTCCCTCATCCCGAGTCGGATCACACCCAAATTTTGGGAGCGTGTTCGTCTCGTCATGACGAGCGTTTTGATATGTGACAAGGCTCGTGATGATGCTCGAGCAGGAAGAAAAGCTAGAGAGACGACAACAATTTACCGTAAAAGTTGCAAAAAATTCAGCAGCGACAAGTCTCGCTAGAGCAGACATATCAGGGCACGGGCATCGGATTGACGCAAGACCAGTTCCATCGCGTGCGGAAGGTATGCGGCTACATCTGGGTCAAACCTCACTCGTGATGAACAGTCGAATTTCACGCATGAAGCAGATAAAGCAACGCGATCGTGACGGCATGCTCAGTGCCATTCAGTGAAGAAATCACAAAAAAACATCAAGAAATGAGCCCATTATAGATTGGAAATTTTCAAGACTAATACAAATTTCAAGTCGCATGATCGTGGGCTAAAACGCGATCCGTGATTTGAAGTTGGTACCAAATTGATTGTCATGTCGAGCTCAATGAGAAATCAATCATCTTTTTGCCAAACGGATATCGAAGCAACCCTGAATCATCCATGAAAGATGACACACGTTCTAGGCCAACAACAGGGACTGTTTTGAAATTTTGTGTATTGTTGGACAGGGGCAAAATTGTCATTTTGTACAATTTTTTTAGATTTTATTTTAATTCAAATAAATTTTTAATTATCATCAATTAGGTCAAATTTTGAGCATCCACCCATGTTTTGGGCCAAAGTCTATAAATACCTCATTGTAACAGATCTTCATTCCGATTAATAAAAATTGAGAGTTAGTTTTAAGATTAGCGGTCACGTCTAAGAGAGAGAGAGGAGAGAGAAGAAAAGTTTGGTACCGCTTAGTGAAGGTAACTCTCTCTCTCCTCCTCTCTTCTCTCCTCTTCTAACTCTCTCCTCATCTCTTCTCTCTCCTCTTCTTTCTTTTTTCTCCTCCCTTCTCTCTCCTCTTCTTTCTTTCTTTCTCCTCCTCTCTTCTCTCTCCTCTTCTTTCTTTCTCTCTTCTCCTCTCTTCTCTCTCATCTTCTTTCTTTCTCTCTTCTCCTCTCCTCTCTCCTCTTCTTTCTTTCTCTTCTTTTTTTCTCTATGTCTCTCTCCTCTCTCTCTAAACATGCACGATAGTAACCATCATTATGCATGACGATGCTCATCGCCGAGCATGACGTCCACCTTCTTTTCTCATCTCTGAGACATGCACAGTGACCCGGGCCTTAACCCAGGTGGCGGATCGGGCCTCTATCTAAGTTCCTTCTCCCTCTCATCATGCAAGACGATGCCCATCGCCGTGCGTGGCATTTCTTCCCTTATTCCCTGACAATGACATTGAATCGAGCCTTTTCTTGAGTGACAGGCTAGGTCATGTCTGAGTCCTTTCTGACACACACGATAATGCCTATCGCCATGCATGTCTTTTCTTCTCTCTCTTTTCACTCTCATTCTCGTCATAGACAGCGAAACTTAACGTGTCTATATTATCTCTTTCCTTCTCTCTTCTGTCATGGACGACAGAGCTTATCGCCGTCCATATTCTTTCTTTGTCTCTCATGTCGTGGACGACGAAGCTTATTCTCTCTTTCTCTCTCTTTTATCATGGACGGTGGAGCTTATCGTCGTCCATGTTCTTTCTTTCTCACTCTCCTGTCACAGACGACAGAGCTTATCATCGTCCATGTTCACTCTCTCTCTCCTTCTTGTCATGAATAACGAAACCTATCGTCGTCCATGCTCTCTCTTCCTCTCTTCTTTGTCATGGATGGCGGAGCCTATCGCCGTCCATGTTCTTTCTTACCTTCTCTTTCTTCTTTCTTCCCTCTCTCTTCTTTCTTCCCTCTCTCTTCTTTCTCTCTCTTCTTTCTTCCCTCTCTCTTCTTTCTCTCTCTTCTTTCTTCTCTTTCTTCTTTCTCTCTCTTCTTTTTCTCTCTTCTCTTTTTCTTTCTTTTTTCTTCTCTTTCATCTCTTTCTTCTTTCTCTCTTTTCTTTTTCTCTCTCCTTTCTTCTCTCTCTTCTTCTCTCTCTTCTTCTTTTTTTCTTTCTCTCTCTCTTCTTCCCTTTCTTCCTTCTTCTCTCTTTTCTTTCTCTCTTCTTTCTTCTTTCTTCTCTCTCTTCTTTCATCTTTCTTCTTTCTTCTGTCTTCACTCTTCTTTCTACTTTTTCTCTCTTCTTTCTCTTTCTTCTTTCCTTTCTTCTTTCTTTCTCTCTTCTTTCTTCCCTCTCTTTTCTTTCTCTCTCTTCTTTCTTCTTTCTTCTCTCTTCTTTCTCTTCTTCCAAACTTCTTCTCTCTCTTCTTTCGCTCTTTACTTTCTTCTCTCTTGTCTCTCTTCTTTCTCATCTCTCTTCTCTTTTCTTTCTTATCTTTTCTCTCTTCTTTCTCATCTCTCTTTTCTTTCTCTTCTCTTTTCTCTTTACTTCCTCATTCTTTCGTCACTCTCTTCTTCCTTTCTTCTTCTTTCGTTGACCAAGGAACGCTAAGACTAGCACTGTCATGGTAGTCCCGTCGTCAAGCAGTATTTTCGTCGTGCCGGTTTGAGTTACGGTGCCTATCTTGCTGCCACGATAGGTTAGCCATTGTATCAGACTGATCGGTGTTAGTCTTGTCGTCAAGTAGTATTAACGACGTGCCGGTCTAAGTTACTATGCATGTCTTTCTACCATGCCTAGTCAATCACCATACTGGTTTAGCTACTGTGTCAGTCTAGCTACCCGGTCAAATGTCTCTTCCTTCTCATCTCTTTTCTCTATTCTATTTTTCCTTCTCCCTTCATCATCTCAATCTTCATCCAATCATTCCTTTCCCTTCTTCCTTGAATGCGCACACTTGTGTTCATTTGCCTAAAGACAAGGTGAGGTCCCTTGGCCCACTTGTCTTGTAAATTAACAGTGTATGTGATTACAAAAATGTGAGAGTACAGATCAAGGAGGTGATTCTGAACCACTTGAAGGACTGGGGGTTTTCCATCGTGATCTAAGAGGGCGCCCATGTGAGTCAGCTTGAGTGAGTCATCGATCCAGGTGAGGTGTGTGGTTAGGTGCCTCGATCTCGCCCTTTGGATCTAAGTGATCTGGCGGCACGTATCTCAAGTTTCTAGTCAACTCGAGATTTGAGATCGCTCTCTCGGAACGTTGCTCAAGAGCAAGGACAGGTACACCAACCGATTAGAGAGGAAGTTTAAGGTGGGTTCGAGACTTACTCTGATTGACTCGCATGGATGCCCTCTTAGATCAAGTCGAAAAGCCCCCCAGCTGCTTTAGTTGGTTCGGAATCGCCTCCCTTGACCTGTAATCTCCTTGTTTTTCTACACAACACTTTTATGGTTAATTTGCAAGACAAGTGAGTCAAAATGACCCACCCTTGTCGTAAAGCAATGCACATTCGTGTGACTAAGAATGTGAGAGGTTTAGAGTGATGAAGTGGAAGGTTCGAGCGAAGGTCGAAAAGATAAGAGAACTTGATAAAGGGACAAGACTAACTTGATAGCTGAACAGTGACCGACTCGAAGTGATAGTAAGACGGGCATGGTACTCAGGACTAGAGCGACGACAATACTACTTGAAATCGAGGCCAATATGGCGGTGCTAGCCTAAGTCCACCCTCAATCAAGTGAGGAGAGGAAAGAGTGAAGAAAATGAAAGAGAGAGAAAAGAGAGCGAGATGGTGGAGGGGGAAGAACCCAGACGACAATGGGCATCTCTGTTAGCATCATGAGAAGATGTTGTGCTCATTGCGAGTGACGATGGCTTCTGGTGAGGCTCCTAGCAATAGCTCCCTACAAGACACACGACGCTAGATGTAGAATATGAGAGGAGCCCATGAACGATAATAAGCATTATCGTTGACAACGCGAGAAGACAACACGTCCTCTACTGACGGCGATAGCTTCTAACGAAAAGCACAGTAAGAACTTCTCACAGGTCGCGCGACAGCTACCTCTCATGAGGCGTACGATGACAGGTGCATAAAGGTGCGGACAGAGCCTACACGTGGCGATGGCTATTGTTGCGACCCTTTGTGGACGGCGATGGGCATTGTCGCCTGTAATAATCACGTGTCAGGGCGAGGCCCTCACTGACGACAATAATTTTTGCTACCCGCGTTCCTCGTTGAGACATCGAGGATATGTCTACGGACGGTGATGAGCAGCACAGGCTGCCAATCTCGCATGGAGATAGAGAATGAAACAGAGAGAGAACGAAGCTCGAACATGGCGCTGTCATCACCATGAACAACCTGTGAGACTACAGGAGAGACATGCACGGCACTGCCATTGCCGTGCATGGTCTCTGCGAGGAGCTCAGACATAGAAGAGGAAGAAGAAAACGGGGGGGGGGGTTGGGGGGAAGAGAGACGAAAAGAGAAAGAAGAGAGAGAAGATTTACCTCAAGCCTGAGGGTACTGGTCCAAAAGTTTCTCTCACCTTACTCTCTCTTTCCAAACGTGACTCAACAATGAGAAGAAATAGAAACTGTATTAAGTAAAAATTCTCTCTTTTTGTGAGGGATTCAGTCCTTTACGTACAATGATGGTACGATGTATATATAAAATTTACCCCAAACATGGGTGGATGATCAAAATTAACCCTAATTACTGAAAATTAAGATTAAATTGAATTAAAAGAAATTAGAAAATTGGGTATAAAATGACAGATTTGCCCCTTCCTAACAATTTGTGAAATTCCAGAACAGTCTCTGTGTTGCCCTAAAACTTGCTTAATCTTGTATGGATGATTCAAGGTCATTCTGATGCTCGATTGATCGAAAGATGATTGTTTTCTTGTAGAGCTCTACATGGCGATCGATTTGATACCAACTTCGAGCCATGGATTGTGTGCTTAGGGCACGATCATGTGACTTGAAATTTGAATGAATCTTGAAACTTTGGATCGATTGTGTGCTCGTTCCTTGATGTTTTTCTATGATTTCTTTGCTGGAGTACACTGACCATGTCGTCACAATCGCAGGGAAACATACGCAATTCGATTTCGTGTCTGGACGAAGGTTTTGGAATTTTAGCCAGAACCTAGAATTCTGACAACGAAATTTGTAGTCACTTCGTCGGCTTCGTGCGTAAAATCCGACCGTTCATCATATACATGGTTTAGGTCAGAGATAGCCCGTGACCTTACGCACGCGACGAAAATGGTCTCGCATCGATCGGGCTCGCAAGCGGCATGATTTGGTCCCTCGAGAAAGGCACAATGCTGCTGATTTTCCTTCACTTTCTTCACGGATCAGTAACTTCTCTCTAGCTTTTCTTTGCACTCGAGTGTCGCCATGGGGCATGCCACATATCGAAATTCTTGTCTTGATGAGACGAATACGCTCACAAAATTTGGGCTTGATTGGACCTTGGACATGTCAGATATGAGCATCAAAATTCATTGATCGTGACTATCCCTTGAATGGTGTGGAGTTGCAGGGTGGCTGCACGAGAATAGTGTACGACTCCTTCTGTTTCACTCTTTTGGTTATAACTTCTTCCTAGAGTGTTCGTTTATGATGAAATTTGACCCTTGGGGGTTTTCAACTCCGTCAAATTCAATGGTGGTGGTCTCACAACAATTTGAGACACAAAAAATGTAGCTCTAATTATAGAGTCTGTTTCGGGGTGTTAGAGGCCGATTCTGCCAAAACTGTTTCAGTCTGCACTACCTTAGACATGTTAGAACTAAACTTGGCAGGAGTCTTTTTTGAGTACTCATGAAGATCTTGGCTTGTTCTGAGGCTATTATGAGATTGTTAGAATTTCCACTATTTGCTAGGCTTTTATTGAGCAGGGGCCCCATGATGATGAAAAATATCTTCCAACAGCATGCCTCGTCAAATGTTGTGCTTCAAGAGAATCGAGAAGTGCAAACATTTGGAAAGTTTTAGGGATCTTGTTGAAGTCCGCACCCTGAAGAGACTATTTGCTATTCTGAAGCGTGAGGCCTTTGTAGGGACCTCCTTTGACAGAACTAGGCCTATCTAAAGGCCAACTGCTATGAACCTTTGGTCGGCATTGTTCCTTGCTACACCAGGTTTTCCTTTGATTTTCAGGGTATCTCTATAAGTCTCGTCTAGCGGGTCCAGTCAGGGGCTTCTGACCTGCCCGAAAGTTTGGACCCATGTAGGTTAGGGGATTTTGGTGAGGAATACCCTGAAGCCTCTCGAAGGTTGGACCCTAGGTTCGTCAATTTCTTACCGTCGTGATGTTTTTTAGTGTTCCAAATGGATCGTTTGGTCTTCGTCCTCACCGTCAAGGACTCTTGTTGTTGTTGATGTTGAAATGTGAGAGATCTTATGAGACTCTCACTCCCTGATGAGCCAATTTGTGTTGTGAATTTTATTAGCCAGGCTTGTGATTGTTTGAAAATTGAGTGTCGGCTGAGGCGGCGGTAGTGCATCAACTTGTTTTGTCGATCCAAGAGCCCTTTCGTGGGTTTTCACTTGAACATGGGAAGTGGCGTAGTAAAGACGATTTTCACCAACTTCTGTTATTTATGGGCTCTTTTACTCATGATTTGGCGATCATGTCCACCCTTTTCATTCATTTTTACTCACGATGCCCTTTTGGGGTTTTCACCGTGCATGGGTTTTGTTTTCCATGAAATTCTTTTACGCATGGTTTCGTGACCATGCCCGTCTGTCATTTTTACTCATGGCATTCCCTTGTACAGGTGTACACCATGCCCATTTTTTTGTGAAAGTGTGTTTAGGGTCATGCCTTCTAGACCTGTACGAAGCCTTTTAACGTCATGCGGCTAAGACACGCACTATAGTTTAGGGTCTTACAACTTAACTGTAGTGGTGATGAATGGCAGTCTGTAGAGGCCATGGAGTGAGTATAGTAGTAGTTTCGACTCACTTTAGAGGAATGACATGAGGCTACCTATGAAGGCTGGATGGTGGGTGAAGAGTGGTAACCCACTAGCTGTGGGCGAGTATGGGTGGCAAGATGGCTCACCGTTTTGTGAGCATGGGTAAGACTCACTGGTGAATGGTGAAAGATGGTAATAATGATTGGACTCACTGGGGAGGTAATAAAGGTGGTGTGCGCACATGAATGGGTCGGTTAGGGAAACGTGCTTGAAGATGCATGTAAAAGCGGCGTGCGCGCATGTTGGGGTGTCTTTAAGGTTATGTCTCCTGAACTTGTGCAAAGCAGTTTAACATCATGCGGCTAGGACGTGCACTATGGTTTAAGGTCATATAGCTTGGACAGTGGTTATGCAGTTTAAAGTCATGCAACTAGGACCATGCAGTTTAATGTCGTGAAAGTAGACCTCCGCTATAGTTTAAGGTCATATAGTTTAGACCATGACTGTGCAATTTAAAGTCATGCAGATAGGACTAGAGCTGTGCAGTTTAAGGTCATGCAATACGGACCATGCAGTTTAAGGTCATGCAACTAGACCTCCACTACAGTTTAAAGTCATATAGTTTGGACCATGACTGTGCAGTTTAAAGTCATGCAGTTAGGACTAGAGCTGTGCAGTTTCAAGTCATGTAGCGCAGACCATGGCCGTGCAGTTCATTATATGGGTCGCCATGTGGATGAAGCTCCATGGAGGATAGGTCTGTGAATAGCAATCTGACTCTCTGGGGATAAAACAGTTAGGGCTATCCACAAGCTGAGAGCTTTAGATGAAGATGGTGGCCCTACGAAGAGTAACAAGTGGAAGAGAATCTTCATTGAGGATTAGGAGGGCCAGTGTGATTCCCTGGGGATAATGATGGGGCTTCATGTAACTCCACTGGGCATGACAGTTCGGAGTACAAGTGTAACTCCGCTGGGTGTTGAGAAAATAAGCATGGACCTAAATCCTGAGGATAGTGGGTTGCAATAGGGAGTAACGCTCATTGAGAAGTTGGTGCAAAACGGACTCATTGAGGATTAAAGGGGTAGGTATGACCTTCTGCAGACATCGAACTCCAGCAGAGATGTTGATGAAATACACCCTAGCGAAGAGGTGGTCCTTTTCTCAGTTAAAGTTATGCTTGTGGGCCATTTGTCACGCCATGCATTACAATTTTAGGGTCTTGTAGCTCGGACCATCGTTATGCAGTTTTAAAGTCGTGCGGCTAGGACCATGCAGTTTAAGGTCGTGCAACTAGACCTTTACTATAATATATGACCATGGTGTTAAGCCTTTTAACGTCATGCGGCCCGTACGTGCACTATGGTTTAGAGTCATACAGCTAGACCATTGTGGTGCAGTTGATAGTCATGTGACGAGGACTAAGCAGTTTAAGGTCATGAAACTAGACCCTCGCTACAGTTTAAGGTCATGTAGTTTGGACCCCGGTCATATAGTTTTGAGTCATGCGACGCGGACTAAGCAGTTTAAGGTCGTGTAATTAGACCTTTGCTATAGTTTAAGGGCATATAGTTTGGACCATGACTGTACAGTTTAAAGTCATGCAGTTTGGACTAAAGCTGTGCAGTTTTAGGTCATGCAGCACGGACCATGCAGTTTAAGGCCGTATAACTAGACCTCTATTATAGTTTAAGGTCGTATAGTTTGGACCATGACTGGGTAGTTTAAAGTCATGCAGTTAGAACTAGAGCTGTGCAGTTTTAGGTCATGCAGCGCGGACTATGGCTGTGCAGTTTAAGGTCATGCAATGTGGACCATAGATGTGCAATTTAAAGTCATGCAGCATGGACCATAGTTGTGCAGTTTAAGGTCATGCAGCACAGACCATCGCGTGGTGAGGGAATGCGAATCTATGGGGGACAGAGCCATCACCGGGGACTGGACTCCTTGAGGAGCGAGATTATGGAACAGGGAATGATCTTGCTAAGGTGGTAGGACAATGGTCCAGATGGGAGTGTCGTAGCATGATCATGACACTAAGTGTTGGATGGTGCATGCAGCTTTAGGCCTAAATGATGCGCACACAACGTTAGGTACTTGTTGAAGAGCACATCGTTAAATCCTTGATGAAGGGCGCGGTGATAACCTATGGGCGAAGGCGCACGGCGATAACCCTGATGAAGGCACATGACGATGGCTTCTTATGTGGAGCACGGTGATAGCCCTTGACGAGGGCACATGGCGATGACCTTTTATGGGGTGCGCGGCAATGGCCCTCGACAAAGGCACATGACGATGACTTCTTATGCGACACGCGGTGATAGCCCTCTCGGGCTTGACCCGCCTGGGTCTGATCTTATTGTCGTCTAAAGTTGAGGACTGCAGCATCTTTTTGGATTTGTCAAGGGCAGTTACTGCTGAGTATAAAAGGGGGAAACTCCATTTTACTGTTTTAACGAAGGGTAAAACAGTTGAAGAGTTTTAGAGAGAGAAAGCTAGAGATTTTGGCAAGAGATTTTTGGTGAGAACTTCTCGGACAAAATTTGTAGAGGTCTTTAGGAGCTTTTCTGGTGAGCTTCAGGAGGTTGCGAAGCTTCATACCAAGATTGTGGATGTTTTCGGGGAGTGTTGAAGCTCTCTGAGAGGAAAACATGGCTTCTCAGAGCCTTAGTAGGTTTTGTAGAGGTGCTTCTGCTGGGGTTTGAGTGTTTCTTCGGTAGTTTCGTGGCTGAAGGGAAGTTGCAGAGAAGTCGAAGGAGTCTAACGGTCCACTGGCTATTAGGGGGAAAGAAGGAGCAACAACAGTGGGCCTACCGGGAACTCAGTGGAATTCTTGTGAGCTTGTGACAAATTGCGGATGTGTAGAAGCAAGGAGAAGACAAATCGCAGGTCTGCAACGTTCGAGAGGCGAAGGGTTGTGGGATGACAAACGGTCTCGTTCCGCACATGCGGCGACAGGCCACATCGCGCTTGTATGGCAGCATGCCCAAATTTCAAGGGACGTGGTGCTCGCACATGCAAATTGCTGAAGCGTAGGCTGCATCAAGTGCTTTATTTCGGCAGATGGTGATAGCACCTTGGCCGCAAGATGACGATAGCCTTGATCAACATCGCCGGTATCTTGTGATTGTGCGCAGAAGGTGGTTGGGGAACATTCTCTTGAACAAATGTCTCCGCGGCAGCCAGCCAGGGCCTCGAAAGCTTCCAAAATGCCAGTCCCTTCGATAAAGGTTTCTGAGGACAAAAATAGGGGAGAGTTGGTGGTAATTGAACCTAACAAAGCACATCCCTCATCTCAACCTCTTGTTCCTAGAAGTGGTGGTGCACCACTGCCTTCTCGAGGTGATTTTGGTCCATGCGACTTGATAGTAATGGGCAACAAGGAGATTTCCCTTGCAACCTTGAGAGAGGGACTTATGTTTCTTACTCGAAGGGAACTTACAATAGGTGCAACTTTTGTAGTCACCTCTTTTTTGGGGCAAGTTGTTCATCCTCTCATTTGGTGCACTTGAGGTGGTTTTGCCATATCACAGGCCGAGATGCCTTTCCCTGTACAGGTTACCAGGCTCAATCACGTAATATCTCCAAGGACAATGGGCGTGACCTTCTCAGAGCCACTTATCAAATTTTCAACCAAAATTCTTTCTTCAAGTTGATCGCGTTCCCACTTTTGATGAAGAGGCTGATGGGCAACCTCATAGACTTCAATGTTCCCTATGCAGACTTGTTCAAGACGAAAGTGACTGAAATATCTCAACAGGCTAGGGCAGTTCTGGGTTTAGAAGAATCAGCTTCTATTGAGAAATATCCCTCTGTCAGGTCCTTACTTAGATTCTTCCCTGGGCCTTTGACTATTGCAACATGTCGTGATGGCACACCTGGGTAACCTTAAAACCAACTTGCTCATGCGACAGTTTGTTCACTCGGATTTTGAGAGCTTGCCTTCAGAGGTTCCTTCGATATCTAAAGATATTACATGTTTTGAAAACGAAGATGACATGGCTATTCTTGAGCGGAACATCAATGATTTGGAAGACATACTTGCTACGGCCCATGAGGTAGGAAGAGAATCGCTTGCACCTCAACTAGTACGAGGAGAATAGCCCCGTTGGTTTGAAAGTTTGCCCTCCTCTGGGCGGCAGCTATGAAGGACAACATCAAGTGGACACAACATGACTATTACAGGCTCAGTCTTGAGGCTTGAGTGAACACTCTCATTTATAACTTCTTTGTCAACAAATTCTTTCGTATTGATAATGCTGGGCATTGTATGAATTTTGGATTTATGAATGAAATGTCACTCTTTTGCTTAGACTGTTGTGCGACTCTTTTATTCTTCCTTCTCTTTTTGTTTTACTGCTTTTTCCCCTAATTAGTGTGAGACAAAAAGGAATATCCCACCCCTTGCTTTGCGTTATGGTAGCCTGCTGTGGCTTCAATGACCTCGAATGGGGGAGCAACTGCTTCCTCACCGCTGAGTGTTTGATTGGATAGGGGCTCATAATTCATGGTTCTCATGATTTGATGAGCATACCTATCAGCTCATTTAAGTCCTGAACCGGATGCTCCTTCATACCTCGAGACTGTACGGCCTTCCTTCCATTTGAAGCTCTCAAAGAGGTGGTCAAAAATACTCTATGACTTCTTCTCCAAACTAGGAAGCCATGGCAAAGACTTGTCTACGATAAGTCAGCTAGGCCACCCAAGTATGCGCCAGTTATAAGGAAAGCTTAAGATAAAGATTTCTCTTAGGGGAGGGGTCTTAGCCAATTTTCGCTACTGGGTGTCTTGGCTCCAGTGGCCATCCTCCCTTTTCCAGGGGTGTTTTGCATCCCAGTACCCCTTGTTCATGATCATCCACCAATGATCGTGGGCTTTGATTGCCCGTGTCGTTCTGCCGAAATGGGGCAGCACGTACTTGTTGACCCGGGTGGCCTCCAAGCATGTGGCTCATGCAGTGCGAACGTGCCTCGAGTGCAAAGTCTCCCAACAGGTTCCCAATTCATCCTTCTTCCAGCAGGCTGCCTTGCTATGCTGCTTCTCAAAGAGCACAGAGAACGGGCACCCTTGATCCAGCCCATGCTGCTGGGTGAACCGGTGAGGAAAGCAGCCCTCAGCTTCGCACCTCCATCTCCTTAGTTCTAAGGTATGTGTCTCGAAAGTAAGCTCCAAGCCAGCCTTACACGTAATGAACTGGGAAATAAAATCACTTGGGAAGGCCTCACCCTTTACTATGCCATTTTTCCCCCGCCATCCCCTTGGTACGGTCTCCCCTTGGAAATGGCACCCAGGCCATAATAAATGCTGAACAGTATAGGCTTTGCAAGCGCGTATTCCCTCCCCCACACCATGTCACAGGCCACATAAAAGATGTCGGAACAAATGACATCTGACCCTCCCGGTAGGGCAAATTTGCACAAGAAAAGTGCCAAGTAAGCCGCCAAGAAGACATGGTCATTCTTTTTCTGCAGCTTGAAAACTGGTGGCGTTTCCTTCCCCTCTTTTCTCGGTGACGGACCAGCTTCATCCGTATAGTCGCCATAAAAGAATGCTACCCACTTGGCAAAGGTAACCTGCCCCTTCTTGGGCTCATCATAGAGTTGTTTGTAGATCTCGAACAACTCACAAAGCCCAGCCAGCAGGGCTTCTTCGCCTACCTTTTCCCCTCTGAAAATGACTGAGTTTGGGGGAATAAACTTGTCATACATGGCACCGAGGTGCGGCAGCCCATCGACGAAGTGCAGGTCCATCAGCGGAATCCCTGCCTCTTCGTGACCAAGCAGCCATGTGTTGCTAGCATGGCTCCAAGTCTCCAACAACACTATGAATGTGTTGGAACAATGGTCGTAGTAGCTCAGCAAGCACTGGAGGGCAACTGGGAAAGAAGCTAGTCTCAAAATATCCCTGAAGCCCCACAGTACTTTCAGGGTCGAGGAGGAATAGCCCTTTAGTTACTGGTGCTCCCCTTGCACCCGCAGACCATAAGAGGACCATTGCATTCCCGACGTTTCCACCATTCGCTTGCTTAGGGTTGGCAAGTTCGCGTTAAAGGCTACGTTTTGGTGCAAGCAATGCAGAAGGACTACCCCTTCCTCTATGATCACGACTCCATCTTTATCTTCCCTCGTCACTAACTGAACGGAGGCACTCACAAAGGTGACGCTCAGAGGCCACCTGAGTTCACATAAGGCTTTGGTAAGCCATATTGGTTCACTTCTCACCGTACTCTCACCGGTGAAAATGTCAGTGCCAAGCTCCCCTTTTTGTGGGAGGTTCTTCACGTCTGGAATGGCCCCCGAAGACTTAGCCATTAGAAAAAAAACAAAGCACACTAGGCAGCCACGAAGAAACTGCTTTGACAAGGGCAGGACAATCTCCATCTGCCCACCAAGATGGAATCACCGTCTTATAGACAAGGGTTGAACTATAGCCGTCTACCCACTACGATGGAGTCGTCATCACCACCAGGAGGGAATCGACGTCCCGCGATCAGCCAAGGACTATCGACGTCCCATGAACCAAGGCATATTAATGCATCACTCCAGCTGTCAGCACGCACTGCATGTGCGACCCTTGAAATTCAGACACGCCGCTTGACACTTGCGGCAAGGCCTGTCGCCGTGCGTGCGGAGGGTGACCGTTCACCACCCTGCCACCCTTCATCTTCACGACCGTTACGATCCCCCCAACCCTGCGACTTCCCACCGGCATTTCCCCTCTTCGTTGGGAATTCATTCCCCCCCACCAAGAAAATCCTTCTCGCCTTCTGCTTGTTGCTAGAGTTGGCGAAACCATCAGAAATCCCCGAAAGCTTCCCTGCGACCCTGCGGATTGCCCTTCTCTCTGGTTTCCCACTTCAATAGTTCACCAAACCTCACTGGAATTTTGCTAAGTTTCTGGTGAACTCAATGCGGCCCCATCTCCTTCTCCTCCAACAACCAGAGAGCGGATAAGCCCTCTGAACTCTCTGCGACCTCCCCTTCAGCAGCAGAATGACCGGAGGAGCACTGTAACTTAGGCAAGGCACCTCTGCAAATCCTGCTAAGGCCTCGAGATGCCTTGTTCCTTTCTCAGAAAGCCTAGACATTTCTCGAAAAGGTTCGCAATCATGCTGCGAAACATCGCACCTCCTGAAACTCTCCAGAAAAATCCCTAAGGACCTGTCCCTGCAAGTTTTGACCAGGAAGTGCTCGCCGAAAAACCCTCACCTGAAAGCTTTGGCTCTCTCTCTCTCTAAAAAGCTTTCTACTGTTTTACCCTTCGGTAAAATAGTAAACTGGGCTTTGTCCCCTTTTTATACCCCACAGTACCGAGAACTGGCCCAGACAAACTCAAAATGATGCTCCAGTCTCCAGCTCTTGATGGCAATAAGACCAGACTGGGGCAGTTCAAGCCCGAGACACGAAGCATTATCGCCGAGCATCTCATCCAGAGACTATCACCGCAAGCCTCAACCAAAGATTATCGTCGTGTGCCTCACCCAGAGAATATCACCGCGCATCTCGTCCAGAGGTTATCGCCGTGCATCTCGTCCAGGAGTCATTGTTGCGCGTCTCGTCCAAAGATCACCGCCACACAGAATGTCAAGGCATACTGCTACATGATTCACTAAGGGACCTAACGCATCACCTAGGCTTACTAATGCATGTGCCACTCCACATGTGGTGCTGCGCACATGCCTTGACACTCCCCTCTGAACCATTGTCCTGCCTGTTCAGGAAGCTCATTCCTTGCATCACAGTCTCACTCCATAGGGAGTCCAATCTCTGATGACGGCCTTGTTCCCCATGGAGTGGCATGCCTTCACGACTTAATGGTCTGCATTGCATGACCTTAATCTACACAGCCATGGTCCGCATAGCATGACCTTAAACTACACAGCCATGGTCTGCATTGCATGACCTTAAACTGTACAGCCATGGTCTGTATTGCAGGACCTTAAACTGCACAGTCACGGTCTTCATTGCATGACCTTAAACTACACAGCCATGGTCTGCATTGCATGACCTTAACTGCACAACCATGGTCTGCATTGCATGATCTTAAACTGCACAGCCATGATCCACATTGCATGACAGTAAACTGCACAGCCATGGTCCATATTGCATGACCTTAAACGGCACTGCCACGATCCATGCTGCATGACCTTAAATTGCATACCCATGGTCCAAACTATATGATCCTAAACTGTAGCGGAGGTCTAGTTGCACGGCCTTAAACTGCACGGTCCTGGTTGCATGACCTAAAACTGAATCACCACGATCCAAGCTATATGACCTTAAACCATAGTGCGAATCTTGGCCGCATGACATTAAACTTCTTTGCCCAGGTCTAGGAGGAGCGACCTTAAAACATGCGCTCGTTAACCACACACCCCTTTCATGTGCATCTTCGTGCACGCTTTCCCTAACCGACCCATTTGCGTGCGCGTACCCTCTTCTTCTCTCCAGTGAGCCTACTTAAGTGTACACGCCCTTTACATGCATTTCCACTCATGTCTTCCCTAACCAGCCCATTTGTGTGCGCAAGCCACCTTCACCATCTTTCATCATCCCCCAACGAGTCTTACCCATGCTCACCAAACGGCAAGCCATCTTGGCACCCATATTCGCCCTCAGCTAGTGGGTCGCCACCTTTCACCTACCATCCAATAAACTCTCCACAGGAAACTTCATGCCATCCTCCCAAGTGAGTCAAAGTCATTGCCAGACTCACTTTGTGGCCTCTACAGACTGCCATTCCTTACTGCTATGGTCCAGCTATATGACCCTAAACTATAGTGCATGTCGTGGCCGCATGACATTAAAAGGCTTCGCACAAGTCTCGAAGGCACAACCCTAAAACACTCCTTCTAAAAAAAAATGGGCATGGTGTACATCTGGATAAGAAAAGGCCATGAGTAAAAATGACAGACGAACATGGTCATGACAGTAGCCATCATTGTGCGTGTCTCTCTTCTCTCTTTCTCTTATTTCTTTCTCTCTCCTATTTCCCTCTTTTTCTCTCTCCTCTCCTTTTCCTCAATCTCATGTTCTTGTCTCAATATTTCTCTTTCTTGCTCTTTCTATCTCTCTCTTCACTCAACACGCATGGCAGTGGGCCATCGCCTTGCATTTCTTCCATCCCCTTCTTTCTTCTTTTTCCTGCTGTCTTTCCTTCACTTACTCATCCCCTTTGCTTTCCTAATCCTTCCTCTCTCTTTCTTGAACTCCTTTCTGCCCTCTCCTCCTTTCTCTTCTTTCCTTCGTTTCTCTTTCCTCTCTTTCCTAATCTCTCTTATTTCTTTCTCCATATTCTTTTCTTTGTCTCTCTTCTCCATTCATGCATGACGGTGCCTATCGCTAGACATGATGTACTCCTTCTTTTGGAACATGCACATTGAGCCGAGTCTTAACCCGAGTGGCGGGCTAGACCACTGTCCAAGTTCCTCCTGTCTCATGTCGCACATAGTGATGCTCATCGCTCTGCACGACATTCCCTTTTCTAAACTCTGACAAGGATATTGAACCGAGCCCTTTCCCGAGCTATGTTTCTGGTTGTGTCTAGATGCACGGCGATGCCTATCACTGCACGTGTCTTTTTCTTATCCATGTTCTCTTTTTCTCTCTCTTCCCTGTCATGGACGGTAGAACTTATCGCCGTCCATGTTCTCTTTTTCTCTCTCTTTCCTATCATAGACGGTGGAACCCATTACCGTTCATGTTCTCTTTTTCTATTTCTTTCCTGTCATGGACGACAGAACCCATTGTTGTCCATGTTCTCTTTTTCTCTCTCCCTTTCTTGTCATGGACGGTGAAACCTCATCATTATCCATGCTTCTATCTTTCTTCTCTCTCCTCGGTCATGAACGACATGACCTCATCACCATCTATGCTTTCTCCTCTCTTCTCTCTCTTTTGTCATGGACGGTGGAATCCCATCGCCGTCCATGCTTCTTTTCCTTTCTTTTTCTTTTGTTTTTCTTCTGCCATAGACGGAGGGACCTTATCACCGTTCATGTTTATCTCCCTTCTTTCTTCTTTCTCTCTCTTCTCTCCTCTTTCTTCTTTCTCTCTCTTCTCCCCTCTTTTTTCTTTATCTCTCTTCTGACTTTCTCTTCTCCCCTATTGTTTCTTTCTCTCTCTTCTGACTTTCTCTTCTCCCCTCTTTTTCTTTCTCTCTTCTTATTTTTTATTTCTCACTCTTTTTTCTCTCTCTTCTCCCTTCTCTCTTCTTTCTCTCTCTTCTGACTTCTCTCTTCTCTTCTTTCTCTCTCTTTTGACTTCTCTCGTCTCTTCTTTCTCTCTCTTCTTCCTGTCTCACTCCTCTCTTTCCTTTCTTTCTCTCTCTTTTGACTTCTCTCGTCTCTTCTTCCTCTCTCCCTCCTCTCTTTCCTTTCTCTTCTTCCTCACTTCTCATCTTTTCTTCCTTTCTTCCTTTCTTCTTTCCTCTCTCTTCTTTCCTTTCTTCTTTTCTCTTCTTCTTCTTCTTGTCTCTTCTCCTCTCTTCTATTCCCTTCCTCTTCTTCTTCTCTCTCTTATGACTTCTCTCTTAATCTCTCATCTATTTATCTCCCTTCTCTTCTCTTCTTCTTTTTCCTTTTCCTTCTCTTTCTTTCTTCTCTCTAATCTATCCCTCCTTTCTTTTCTCTTTTCTTCTCCTTCTCTCTTTCCCTCTCGTTTGACCAAGAGACAGGATAAGTCAAGCACTGCTATGGGTCGAGTAGTATTGCCACCGTGTCAATCTGAGTTATTGTGTCTGTCTTGCTGCAACGACAGGCTAGCCATCGTGGCTGGCCGGTTAGTGTTCGTTCTGTCGTCGAGTAGTATTGTAGTCATGTCGGTCTGAGTTACCATGCTCGTTTTGCTACCACGTCGGGTCAATCACTTACTGGTCTAGCCACTGTGTCAGTCTACCTACTTGGTAAAATTCTTCTCTTCTCTGTCCTTTATTCTCTCTCTTTCTTTTCCTTTCATCACCCCAACCTCTATCCTCTTATTCTTTCCTTCTTCTTTAGATGTGCACGCCTGTGCACATTTGCTCAAAGACAAGGTGGGGTCCCTTGGCCCTTGTTTTGTAAAATTAACCATGTGTGTGTGATCGCAATATCATGAGAGTACAAGTTATGGGAGGAGATTTTGAGCCAGTTGAAGGACTGGGGGACTTTCTATCGTGATCTAAGAGGACGCCCATGCAAGTCAGCTCGAGTGATTCACGAACCCATGTGAGGTGTGTCCAGCCTCATACCAAATTCTTCTCTCACCAGTTGGTTTACCTGCCCTTGTTTCCTAACAAAGTTCCCAAGAGAGCGGTCTCAAGTCCCGAGTTCTCCTTGAAACTCGAGACACATGCCACCAGGTCATCTCAACTAGGGGGCGAGATTGAGGCATCTAACCAGCTTAACCTTGTTGGGGACTTACTACCCCTTTGTCGGATAGTCTTTGTTTGGCTAGTCTCTCCTTTGTTTTTTTTTCTGTATTGCACACACACCTGGCTTCCGGGTTCCTTAACCCATTTATTCAGATCGAGGATTTTCTCATCCCCGAATTCACGATCTTCCCCCAGGAACAAGTTCCTCGAACTTCGTTCCCAACTTTCTTTTTAAGCAACGACCCAATGTCGAGCTCCCAGGTCTTAACCTGGGCAGGTGTGAGAAGGGACTTAAACGTTCCTAACTCCTCATCTTCTAACTCTGGTGGAACTTCCACCAAAGCAGTTTGCATTGGTAGCACATATGCTACCACTTACAGCACGCACCTTGTCACCGGCAAGTCACTTGTCGGCGTATTGTTGAGGTACGCAGAAAGGCTACCCAGTCCCTTTATGTAAAAGGCAAGGAAGTTGCCATTGCACCTGTGGGTCACCGCACGGCTACCCCCCACATTCCTCCATCACCTCGGGTCTCTATGTTTAGAAACTCAACACATCGAGGTAGAGACCCAGGAGCCTCCATGGTAAGCACACACCCTAAGGCTCGTGGGTCACCCACTAGAGCCACACCTCGGGGAAACCTTTGTGTGATCTTGAGTAAGTGTCCAGGATCAGGCCTCCTCAGGCTAAAACCTGTACATGTGCATGTGTATCCCACTACTTGGGGCAACGTTGTCGCTATGCTAACCCGAGTACATGGAAGACGACCCCCTTGTCCTCCCTGGTACTCGAAGAGTGCCATCTTGAACCAGCCCCGTCATCTCAATGATGCCTCTGGAGCTCATAAGAGAGCTCCGGGCAAAGACTTGATGGGAGATCAAGTCCTTCGTCCTCCGTCCTCCCCGATCTAGGTTGACCCCAGTTTTAGGCTCACACCCATTGCTCCACCTAATGGAGACGGCTCTCTCTTGTGCAAGAAAGACCGACCAGTCACAGTCTCGATCGCAGTTCTGACATGAGGTTCATCAAAGCCTCAAATCCAAGCATGACAGGGATCTGCAAATCCTGACAGGGAAGCCACTAAAACAGTTGGGACGCCCAGCTTTGATGACCCTATTCACCAGAACCCCTTCTACCCTCTTTAAATGACAAAGCTTGAAGAAGATGTGCGTGAATCTTGCAACGTGGTCAGCGTCATAGAAGAAGACCCGACCACCCAACAGCCACGGTCCCAAGATCGTCTAGAACCGGTCCTCGCGAGATAGACATGTAAGACTTGAGTTCAATAGGGGCATGCTGAGCCCTTGCGAACCGATATGCCGCTGACGACACGCCAAGCTTGGAAGCCTTCAACTACACCCTAGGCTAACCTCCCCGAAGAAATAGTCACTGTAATGGTGGTGAATGAACCTAATGACAGCCAAGAAGAACGCATGGATAGGTTCGAACAGATGGTGCATGCAATTATGGAGAAGATTGATATCATGGAAAGCATGCTGTCCCCGGTCAATGTACCCCATCATGAGGTCGACTCTCATCACTCGGATGAGGTAGCTCCAAGGCAATCTCCTCCTCTTGCCTCACTGGAAAATTTTGTCCCTCACCTCGTCTCACAGGCAGACATTAACGCTATGGTGACCCATAGTTTGAAGAACAGACAAATCTCAGGTATACAAGGTACAACACTTTACCAAAAGTCATACCCCTCCTACATTGATCAGATTTCGTTTCTCATGGACTACAAAAAAGGGAAGTTACCCCTGTTCAACGATACGACATTCCCACACCAGCATATCATGCATTTCCAAGCGGCATGTCAAGAGACAGCAGCTGATGGGAGACTCCTCCTCCATTAATTTGTTGAAACCCTTGATGGCCCGGCCTTTCATTGATATGCTCGGCTTTCCCCAAATTCAGTACATACTTGGGAGGAAATGAAGCAACTTTTCCATCAGCGCTTCTATGAGGTCGAGAGAGAGGTCCAAACAATCGAGCTTCTCACATTGACCCAAGAGCTTGACGAACCCGTGGATCAATTCATAGCAAGATGGAGAGATTTGGCTGCTCGCCATCCTAATCCCATGTCTGAGAAGGATGCAGTCCAGACTTGTGTACAAAACATGCGACCTGAGATTACTTTACAAGTTGAGGCCTCCAATCCGACCTCCATGTCAGAGCTGGACTCTAAGTCAATTCGCATAGAGAGTCTGTCACAACACCATGGCGGGTCATGTCAACAGTCTTCGAGCTGGGGAAACAACTAGGGCAACGGTAATTCTTGAACTAACACCTAGAGCAATCAGCAAAAAGGTGTAATCAGTGAGGCCGTCACCGTAATCATTTCGAGGAAAGCTGCCTCTTAGACTCTTGATCTCTCAAAAGGTGTAGGAATAACAAGGAAAATGCTTCAGAGAGGAAAGCAGCAGCAATCATACAACTGGGTACCCCCACCTGCGAACCTTAATCGAGATGATTATTTATCCAAGCATAAGAATAAAGTCTACCCTTTTGAAAAGGAATGGGTTCCCGCGCTACTTCGATTATTACTGGAACAGAACATGATCTAGCTACCTGAGACCAAGTTCCCTGATCAAGCTAGACTCGACACTCACGCAAACTACTGTTCTTATCATTGAAGGATAAACCACCCCATAGTGGAATGCTACACACTTAAGGACTTTATCGAGGCTCTGATCCAGAAAGGTTAGATAAAACTCGAAGAACTTAAGAAAGCATTCAGGGCAACTGAGGATGCCCACGCAGTGATAGTACAAGAGGAAAGCGAAGGACCACACTCTTCTGATGACTTGCCATAGGATCTCCTTCAGGCTTTGTTTGGTATGATGCTCCAACAAGGACTCGTCACACCAAAGTTGACAAGGCAGTCAAGCGCTTTGCTCAAGGAACCAAGAATCACTAGTGCTCGTATCACCTGATATGGGGCCACAGGCTGAGCAAATGTTATGGGCTCGAAGCCATAGTCGCAAAGAAGGTGCGAAGAGGTCACATTTCCTACCCCTTCATGGAAGAACACCCACAAGTTAGTGACCCCATCCACGAGAATACTTTAGTGTAAGAATCTCATGTTGATGCCTCCGATCTTGCTGAACCCTCGACTTCCCATCCATATAGAGTCTACCATGGGAGAAGAAGACTCAAGTTCTTAAAGCGAGAGGCAGTTCACTAACTTAGGGCTGCTCACAAACCTAGCAAGACGAATCAAACCCCTCCCAAGGAAACCATGCGGAGACGAGTGCTAAAGGCTGCTCGTCGGAGGAACAAGATTCCTCAACCGTCAGTCAAGCAAGAATTTCTCTGACCTCTTCCACCACTGCCAACCTTACAGGACTTCATCTCCGACGCGATTATTCATACTCCCTCACCTCACCAAGAGGACATCCATGAACCATCTCCAACCCGGGGCGCGTCTAATGAGGGTGACGACATTAAAAGCACCCCCCAATGGTCTAAGCAAGGGAAAACCCCCAAAAAACCCCCTGCACATGTCCAAATCTGGTGATGACGTAAAAAGCTACACAAAGCGGTCCGATGAGGAGAATGACCTTAAAAGTCCCTCATCTACTAACCCCTCTTCTTCCTCTTCCTCTTCCTCTTCCTATTCGTCTTCTTCTCCTCCTTCCTCTTTTATATCTATTGTAGGTACAATCTTGAAATGTCCAGACTTCGAGGCCCTCGACAGAGAACTCCAAGGAACAAATATAAGCAAGACATACCAGAGGCGGCAGAGAAAGACGCTAGCTCAGGCGGCTGAATTCTTGACAATCGTTGACGCCCTAGCTGCTCGAGCCACGTCAGAGCCATCCTTTTCTATAAAGAAGCACAAGAGGTCAAAGTCGAAGAAACCTCAGTGGTCCCCAGAGCCCGACTTTGAGCAGAGACTGAAAGAATAAAGAGGACAGAGCTTCTATTCTTACTAAGTCTGTCACTTGGTAAAAATTTCAGATGCACCACCCAACACGGGGCAAATGAACCTGAGATTAGGGAAAATGCTGCAACCTCCACCTCAGAAGCCAAGCGTTTTGAAGTTTCCTAGTCCACCGTTTCTCCCTCACCTGAATACCCTAAACAATTTACCCTTCCTTGAGCTCCCTTGGCTCCTTCCTCGCCCAAATACCTCGAACAATCCACCTCCAATTTCTTAGGATGCCTCTGGTCCCATATACCCAACCACCTTCTAACCCTCAACCTAAAACCTTCACCCCACTAAAATAAATCCCATAATCCACTCAGACCATCCAAACCAAGCCGGTTGCGCAACCAAGACAGCCAGCAGCCCAAAATAAACCTCCTCCACCTAAACCTTCTCCTCAACCTACTATACCACTCAAACCAGTGGTAGGACCAAGAGCACAAAAGGCTGACGAGGAAAAAGTAAAATACGATGTGATTGGGAACCTGAGGAAGCTTCCAACCCTTCTCAACATCTATGATGCTCTCATGCTCTCAAGGGATTATGATATGGTTCTGGTTCAGGCTCTTTCCAATCAAGAGGTGTACGAGATCGAGGTGGAACCCATTGAGGTGGACTCAGCGATCTTGAGTGGATGTATGGTGATCACCTTCTCAGAGGATGATTTGCAATTGGGAGAAAAATTTTACATTCGCCCTTTCTTTGTGACTGGGGAATTACATGCATGCTCCATCAATTGAATTATACTTGACGGAGGGTCAGCAGTCAACCTTATCCTAAGGAGGATCCTCACTAGATTGGGATTAGGGTCTGAGGATCTCACTCCGACTCACATCACAGTTCAGGGGTTCAACTAGTTATGAGAGATTACCTTCTTAGAGGATGATTTGTAATTGGGAGAAAAATTTCACATTCGCCCTCTCTTTGTGACTGGTGAAATACATGCATGCCTCATCAACCGAATTATGCTGGATGGAGGGTCAACAGTCAACGTTATCTCAAGGAGGATCCTCACTCGATTAGGATTAGCTTCTGAGGATCTCACTTTGACTCACTTCACAGTGCATGGTCCACCTTCGTCTCAAGATCGGTGAATTAAACAATTACGCTCAATTTCATGTAATAAACATCGACACATCCTACAACATCATTCTCGACCACCCGTGGCTCCATAACCAGGGGGTGGTTCCATCCACATTACATCAGTGCTTCAAATGTAGTAGAGATGGGAGACAATATACGGTCTATGTCGATAAAAGACCATTTCCTATAGCCGAAACTCACTATGCTGATGTCAAGTATTACTTCAAAGATTCAGTGTCAACGCAAAAGTCAAATGATGGTGATCATAAGTTTGTGAGGAAGACAGAACCTTCGCCTCATGAAGATGTTGAGGATATCGGGTGAACACTAGTGAACATGTTCAAAGAAGAGGAAAGACAAGGAAAAATTCTCCCTTTGACTCCCATTCATCCTAGTAGGCCATTCTCCATCCTTGAGGAAACTCCATATTTGCCAAAAGATGAGGCTTCCCCCTCTAGTTTTGGGTCGACTTTCCAAGAAGATGAACCAGAAGTCATTCCTGAGATTGAAGAAGTTATGGGGATATATCTTCCTGCTCTGAAGGTGGCCTACACGCCGGACCATTAAAAAGTCCTACATGTCCCCATTGCACTCTTGAAAGCAGAACTGGCGCACCAAGCACCGTGGAAGGTACTCCAAACCCGGTCTCCCTAAGCAAAGAGGATGCTCCTCATCCCAATGTAAGGTCAGCTAAAGTCGGTAGTCAGCTTTAGGTCTTGCGCTTCCCTGATTCTGTGGGAAAAGAGTTGTCGAGGAAAGGACGACCCTCTCGCCCTCAAGAGCAAGATCCTCTGGCGGAGTTGAGAAGCAAAGTTTGCAGTCTCCAGAACCAATTTGGGGTTATGCATATCGTTGCAAAACATCTAAAGGAGTTCGTGCCTGAGACCAAGAGCTAAGGCGGGCTTAAAGTGAATACACCTCGAACGGAAGTAAAGCCCCTTCTGCTTGGACTTTTTACAGTGAGAATGCTCATTACATTAGGAGAACAATGAATTATGAGCCCCAGTCTAATCAAACATTAAGGGAAGAAGAAGCAACTGCTCCCCCATTCGAGGTCATTGAAGCCACAATAGCTTGTCAAAAGATGAAGCAAGGCATAGGGTATTCTGTCTTGACCCCCTGAGACAATGAACATTTTGAGAGGCGGTCAAGCCCAAAAGAAGGAAATGAAGTGCAGTGAAGTAAAAATAAGAATAAAATCATGCAGGAAAATGAGACAGAGGAGAAAAAGAGGCATTTCATTCATAAATCCAAAATTTTTACAAGTGCCGGAATATATATAAATAAAAAGCAAAGAAAGGACACTCTAAAAAATGACCAATGATCTTTTGGATCTCCGTTCTAGATGCTACAGAAGAAGCCTCGGCATGCTGAATACGCTCCTTTAGTTTAACCACCATTTGAGCCTCCTGTTCCACGAAGGCGGTTTCCGACTCGATGGTGCGAATGAGATGTGATAGATCCTCAGCCAAAGAGGCATCCAAGGCCCTCCTCTGATTCATCTCCCTTTCAAGATCATCAAATTCATTCCTCAACCTCCGCATCTCCATCCTTATGGCTATCATCCTGTTAAAACAAGCTCTTCCTTCCATCTTGAGATCGAGTTGATGAGCAACCATAACAGCCTTCTTCTATGCGCAAGAATCTATTCCCTCACAACGATGTGTGATTGACGCCTCCAAGGAAGCCAGCTTTCTGGTTTCTTCCTCATAATGAAACCTCCCCAATCTTTAGCTCTCTAATTCATTTAAAGTAGCATCAAAACGAGAGAGGACTTCTTGTGTGTTCCCCAAAATAGTGGTCGCAAAGGAAAGCTCCCTGAGTTTGGCCAATACCTCGCCCATCTAGATGAGAGGCTGCTCCCCAAAATGCTAAAGACCTACATGGAGCATGTCCGCAATCATGCCAGATACCCCACTGAAATTTGGTTTGGATGGTACTGTTGGGTCCTCCACTACGGAAGGAGCTTCGGTTTCGAGGGCTGGGCTCATAGGGATGATAGCCATGTGAGTCACTGGCTCTTCTGGAGCAATTGTGAAGCCCAAAGTCTTAGGCTCTTCAGATTCAAGGGTAGCCCCAGTCTCAACCTGCTTGGTCCCCTTAGTGCTTGCCTCCTCACCTGGACCTTCGCCTGCTGAAGCCACCTCTCCTATCTCAGCATGCTCCAAAGTAGCCTCTTCTCCTTGCCTCTGGTACGGCCTCAATAAGTTCGGGGCCAGCTTCTCCTCCTTGCCTTTCCTCCTCCCGAATTGCTAATTCAGGGCCCACCTCCTCCCTTTGGCCCACATCCTCTCAGATCACTACTCTAGTCTCATTCGCGGCCTCTTCTACCTGGTCTGCATCCCCTACAACCTGAACCTCTACCTCTTCCTCTTAAAGACCTACAATCTTTAGATCCACTACCTCTGAACCCCCAAGATCACCCTCATTAGAATGGCCAGCATCACTCATAACTTCGTTGGGACAACATCTTCCTGATGCTCTGGAACCTCATCAATCATAGGTTCCTCCTCTCGAGAGATGCTCGGGCTTACCCTTGACTACAACCCCTACCTTAGTCGGGGCAGCAACCTGCAGAGGTTCAGAGGCCCTCTCAGATTTCAGTTCCTCCCCTTGAGCAGCATTTGCAAGATCCTCGTCTCCAGCTCCATTTATCTCCATCGGAATCGAATTTGACTCAGGGACCTGGGGCACTACCCTAAGCTCTGGTATCCCCTCTCTTTCATAAGAAAAGATGATAGGCTCAGAGGGGCCAGATTTGTCTACCTTAGTTTCTAAAGAGGTAGAACACAGCTTAAGAGAGGCAAAAGATGATGGAGAAAGGGCAGAGGGTGACTTGGAAGGAGTAGCAAATGAACTAGAGAAGGCAGAAGATGAAGACCTACCTCTTGATTCTAGAATGACAGGAAGTTTTGCACTCCTGCGTTTTGGGGCACATCTAACATCCCGTGGTGGTGCGCGAGTGCCAGTAGAGGTAGTGCGTTGCCTTTTCTTTCCTCTTGCCAGGGAAGAAGCAGTCGCCTCAAAACTCCCCTCTCAAGAAAAGCCTGAAGTAAGAGCATTGTGTGGGCCGCCCCCTATCAGTGCATTCAAGTCTTGAATTAGACGTCCTTCATGACTAGGGACCTTTCGACCCTCCCTCCATTGAAAGATAAAGGTGAGGTTGTCAAAAAGGCTCCCCATCTTCTTCTCCATGGCAAAACGCTGCGGTGAAGAGTCATCTACTGCTATCTCTCATGGTATCCCAAGAGCGTGTCAGTTCCAAGCATAGCCCAAGTCAAAGACCTCACCAAGAAGGGGAGTCTTGATGATCTTCCTCTTTCTAATATCTTAGCTCCAGTTGTAGTTCTCCCCTTTCCAACGATGATCAGCTTTCTAGTATCCCAAGCTAGTAATCCTCCATTAGCGTGCATAGCCCTCGGTCGCTCGGACCCTTCTGTCACAATGTGGTACCACATATTTGCTAACCTCTGTCATAGCCAAACAGGTGGACCATGCGGTGCGAATATGCTCTTGCTGCCATGATTCCCAAAGATTCCCTAGCTCTTCCTTCTTCCCTGTGCTTACTCTGCCATGGTGTTTTTCGAAGAATACAAAGAAGGGGCAACCCTAATCCAGCCCGTGCTGACGAGTGAAATGATGAGGGAAGTACCCTTCGATCCTAGCACTATAGGGGGTCTGGTAGGGCAAAACTCCCCCTCTAATGCTCAAAATGAACATGAGCTCCTTGATGATAGTAGGAGTACCATCCATCTCTTTACCCATCTCATAGATAAAAGCCTGATCAATGTGGCCCCCGACTGGAAAAGGGCCCAACGCATGCTGGAAGTCTCATTCCCAAACAAGTTATGAGTATCTCTCAGGCTATGAAATATAGCCTTCTGACCGGCAGTCCTCATCATGAAAGGGCACATCTTCTCCCCCACGTCTAAATTTCTGACTTAAGTGGCGGGGAAATAGGCTTCTAGCCACCCGTACACCTAGTGAATGGGGAATGGAATCTTGAAGTCCTCAGAGAAAGCTTCGCCTCCGACAAGGCCATTACCCCCTTCCTTGCCTTTGTAGGCCTTCTCTCTGAGATAGCTCCCAGTCCATGATAGATGCTGCACAAGACTGGTTGTGCAAGGGCATGGCATATTGGCGCACCCTCGCCATGTCACAAACCACATAGAATGTGCTTGGATGGATCGTATCTGCTCCTCCAGGGTGAGCAAACTTGCATAGGAACAAGGCCAGGTATGAGGCCAAGAAGACACAATCATCACTAAAATTGGAGGCGTCCTGTTCACAACTGCTTTTTGTTTTCTTCTCGGATTACCTGGACCACCCTCCTAAGGGAAATCCCCGTAAAAGAATATCTTCCATTTGGAAAAAGTCACGCAGCCATTACTGGACTTGGAGAAAAGCAGCTGGTAAATGTCAAAGAACTTCTGAAGACCAACGGGTGGTTCCTCTTCCCCAAGGCTGACACCACCAAAAATCACTGAGTTCTAAGGCACGAACTTGTCATATCTAGCCTATAAGTGGGAGACCGCCAATGAAATGATGATCCAGTAAGCAGATCCCTGCTTCACCATGACCGAGGAGCCATGTATTGCTCGCATGACTCCATGTCTCTAATAATACCTTGATGGTATTCAAGCATTGGTCATAAGAGTTGCCTGAGCACTGCACAACAGCTAATAGAGAGGCACGCTCAAGAATGCTTTTGTGTGACCCCAGCACCTTGATGGTCTAGGAAGAGGACTCCTTCAAATACTGGTGTTGTCCTTGCACTTGAAGACCGACAGAAGACCATCATCTACCCCAAAGTGGGCAAGTTCTCACCAGAAGCCACGTTTCTATGCATACAATGAAAGAGGGCCACCCCTTCTTCAATACTGACATTTCCATCATTGTCTTCCTGGACGTCAAAACGAACCAAGTCAGTAATGAAAGTGACGATAAGGGGCCACTCTGGTTTGCATATTGGTTTTGTCAACCAAATGGGCTCACCCCTGACTAGGATCTCCCCAGTAAAATCATTGTTTCCAAGCTCTCCTCCCCTTGGAAGATTCTTCACGTCAGGGATTCTGTAAGAAGACCTAATCATTATTTTAAGCTTAAGGACTCACTGCCATGTGCGAATCACTAAGGCATTGCCTATCACAACATGTGAAAGGCACTGACTAGTGCCGCGTGTGATTAACGTTGCTCGTGTTGATTAAAACTAGCACCGACTGTGTTTATCAAGAGCTAGCGTTAGCTGTGTTAGTCAAGTCCCAGTGTCGGTTGTGTTCTCAAAAGCTAGCGTCGATTGTGTTAGTCAAGTCCCAGCACTGGTTGTGTTCTCAAAGGCTAGCGTTAGCTGTGTTTGTCAAGGCCCAGCACCGGTTGTGTTCTCAAAGGCCTAACACCGGTTGTGTTCGTCAAGTCTAGCATCGGCCATGTTTGTCAAGGCCCAACGTCGGCTGTGTTTGTTAAGGCTAGCATCGACTATGTTTGTTAAGGCCCAGCATTGACTGTGTTCACGAGGGTTAATGCCGGTTGTGTTTGTCAAGGACCAGCACAGGCTATGCATCTCAAGGGCTAACGTCGGCTATGTTTTGATCATTGCCCAATGCCGTCCGTGTTCAAATCCCTCACACGTGCTACAGATTGTGCACGTGTCACCTTGAATCTCGGGTGTGCCGCCTGACAATTGTCAGCCATGACGTGGTTTGACGCGCGTCCTTGCACATGTCGATGGCAACCGTTACCTTCCCCAAGGACCTTTGTCTACCGCCATCGACTGTTCACTGCCCTGTGACCTCTCGACTTCTTGTCGAGAAACCTCTCCACTCATCGAAAACCCATTGGCGGACCTTTCACCTTCCTCCAAACCACTGGAAAACCATCCAAAGCCTGCGGCAAGTCTCTGCTATACCCTCAGTCCAGAATCTCTGTAGGTACCGGTAGAACTACCTGCTTTCCCCAACTTTGACAACAATGACCCTCGCAAAGGCCCCTGCGTTCCCTTACCGGTGCTCTCTCTTCCCAGCCAGAACTTTCCTACCGGTAAACTCCTCTAAACCTCTTTGATGTGCCTTATGTTGTTGCCAAAGTTCTTGCTGAGAAGCTTCTCTCTTTCACTGCTAAAATTCCTTAATCTTTCGTAAAATGGTAAAAAAGGGGTTTACGCCCTTATGTAGAGAACACTTCCCCGAAGTGCCCTCAACAAATTGAGAATGCCAGTCAGGTCTCCAAAGACCAAACGACGATGGGCCAGACCGGGTCGGGCTCAAACCCAAAGCCCATGCATAGGTTACCACCTCCTATGTAGCATCAAGAATCAAATAGACCAGGACCGGGTCGGGCTCAAGCCCGAGGCCCTAACTCAAACCAATGCCGCTCGCGACTAATGCTGCACGACGTCGTGCATGACTAATGACATCTGTGACTAACGCCACGCGTGACTAATGCCGTCTGTGACTAACGCCGCACGTGAAAGTCACTGACCTACGTCGCACGTGACCAACACCAAGGACTGCTCAACGTTGTTCACGCAACTGTTGCCTGTGCTAGTGCCATGTGTGTCAATGCTACAGCAACCCATGACTACCGATGCGTGTGTTACTGATGCCCATGTCAGCACCGTGCATGGCTATGTCCGGTCACCAACGTGAGTGTTCTGCCATCATCCCCAGTAAGGGTTACACCTATGCCATAGCCCGTCATTCCCAGTGGAGTTAGGCGTATGCCAAAAAAAAAAAAAAGTTACGCTTACCTCTGTAATTCCCAGTGGGTCTGTTTTGTACTAAGCTATCTTATCCTCAGAGAGTCGGGTGACCTTCCATAAACCTATTCTCCATGAAGTTTCATCTTTTACCCCGGGGAGTCACACTTGCCCCCCTAATCCCCAGTGAAGTCCACTTCCGTTTGCCACCCCTCGTAGGGCCGCTGCTGGCATTAACCGTTTCATCCCCAGGAAGTTGGACTTTCATCCATAGACCTATTCCCCGTGGAGCTTCACCTACATGGAGACCCACATGATGGTCCATGCTGCATGACCCTAAACTGTATAGCCACGGTCTAGATGCACGACCTAAACTATATGGTCCAAACTATACAACCTTCAACTGTAGCGATGGTCTAGTTGCACGACCTTAAACTACATGGTCCAAGCTGCATGACTTTAAACTGCATAGCCATCATCCAGCTATATGTCCCTAAACTTTAGTGCACGTCATGGCCGCATGACGTTAAAAGGCTTAGCACCATGGTCCAGTTGCATGACCTTAAACTGTAACAATGGTCCTAGCAACATGACTTTAAACTACATAGGCATGGTCTAAACTATACGACCTTAAACTGTAGATGAAGTCTAGTTGCACAACGATAAACTACATGGACTTAGTTGCATGACTTTAAACTATATAGCCACAGTCCAAGTTATATGACCTTAAACCATAGTGCACGTCCTGGATGCATAACGTTAAACTGCTATGCTTAGATCTCGGAGGCATGACCATAAACATGCCCCACACACGTGCGCACGCCCTTTACATGTGTCTTTACGCACGCTTTCCCGAACCGACCTGATCTGTGCGCATGCAACCTTCATCAACTCCCTAGTAAATCCATCGTCCTTCATTACCATTCATCATTCCCTAGTTAGTCTTGCCCACACTCACAAATGGTGATCCATCCCACCATTCATACTCGTCGTCAGCTAGTGTTCCACCTTCCATACATACATCATCCATCTTTTGCAGGCAGCCTCGTGCCATCCCCCCCAAGTGAGTCAAACCACCACCATACTCACTTCATGGCCTCCACAGACTACCATCCATCTCCATCACGATCCAGCTATATGACCTTAAACTATAGTACACGTCCCAAACGCATGACGTTAAACTGCTTCGCATAGGTTCAAGAGGCAGGACCCTAAACACGCCTTCACAAAAAAAGAACAGCAAAAAAAGAATAACACAAAAAGAAAGAAAAAAAAAAAACTAATGGGCATGGTGTATACATGGTCAAGGGAATTCCATGAGTAAAAATGACGGATGGGCATAGTAATGAAACCATGAGGAAAAGAGTTCCATGAAAATAAAAACCCAGGCATGGTGAAAACCCGAAAGGGCACCATGAGTAAAAATGGAAGAATAAGGGTAGACATGGCTGTAAGGTCATGGGTAAAAGAGCCTCGAATAAAAAGAGGTTGGTGAAAACCATCTCTACGACGCCACTTCCTAAGTCCAAGTGAAAATCCAGAAAAGGGTGCTTGGACAAATAACCAGGTTGATGTAACACACGCCTCATGGACAACTTCAACTAGCATTCAAAAGAAAAATCCATCGTGTCAGAATGCCTCGATATCAAGACCCAAATATACAAGCTTCAAGAAGAATCCGACAGTCTGATTCCATTCACAAAAGGACCCAAAAGTAAGAAGAATTGCCAAGACGGCAGGTCAGGGGCCCATGCTAAAGGACCCCATTCCCAAGAAGTTACCAAAAATAAGAAAGTCATTCTGACAAACCAAAGATGCTCTTGAAGGAAAGAAAATGTCAAACCAGGTTAGAACTTGCCTACAACAACCAGGGTAGAGCCCTTTCAAGGCCGCCTTGCCAAACCCCTCCCTAGCCGACATGCTTAGACTTTTAGAACAGGCTACCAAAAAGCCCTCGACTGGACGTAGCAGGACAGGACCCATAAAGGTACCTATAGAGCAAACCTAGTGTAGCAACAAACAACTCCTTGGCTGTCAATCTAAAGAAAAGCTCTTAACGTGGATGATGGGCATTCCATGAGATGTCCCCCACCAGCAGCCAAGCAAGCTCCCTACATGGATGATGCACATTCCATGAGATGTCCCCCACCGACAGCAAAAAGCAAAAGTCCTTGACATGGATGATGGAGATTCCATGAGATGTCTCCCACTAGAAGAAACAAAAACCCTGACTGATTGGGAAGAAATCCCTTAAGAAAGGCACCTGACTGCCAGACAAACCTGAATTATGACCAACTAGGTCTACAAGCTTTTGAAAGCCCCAATTGTCGGAACTCGAAACAACGCTCTTGATGTGGATGATGGGCATTCCATGAGATGTCTCCAACTAGTAGCTCAAGTCTCTTCTCCCCCAAAGTCCCTACGGATGGATCTACGACAAATTCATCCAAACATCTGAGCATCCTAGTTACAACATTACGTGGATATCTCCTCGACGTTCACGTGGTCCTGTGGCTAGGAAGAAAAAAGTAATAAAGCCGAAGGAAAATTTTCAAATGTTGTCCTTATCGCTACTCTCGAAAAACACCATTCGATGAGGCAAGCAGTATGAACACATTTTTCAACACCTTGGACCGCTGATGCAGAATAAAAGAGAAGCCGGTCAATAAAGCCCTGACTTATAATGGAATTTTGACAGTCTCAGAATCCCCTTAGAACGAGTGAAAATGTTCCTAGGGACTTCAAAAGGCCACCTACCAAGTTTCGTTACAATCTGACATGTCTAAAGTAATATATACAGGGGAACAGTTTCGAAAAAATTAGCCTCAAACACCCTGAAACAGACTCCATAACCAGAACTCTATTTTTGGTGCTTTAAATGGTTGTGGTACCACCGTCATTGGATCCAACATGGTCGAAAACCCCAAGGGGTCAAGTTTCGACTTAAACAGACGCTCCAGGACAAAGTTATGGCTGAAACATTAAAAAGGGGTAAGCTGCACGTTATTCCCGTGTGGCCTTCTTGCACCAATCTCCTTTAAAGGAGATTGGTTTGTATAGTCACGAGCAGCAACTTCAAAGATTCATATCTCACTCATTTTGAGTTGGATTGAGAACAAATTTTACTAGCGTGTTCATCTCGTTATGACGAGCGTTTTGATATGTGGCACGCCTCGTGATGACACTCGAGCAGAGAGAAAACTAGAGAGAAGTTGACACTTCGGGAAGATAGTTGTAGGAAAATCAGCAGTAGTATGACCCACTCAAGCGGCCATATCACGGCGTTCGCATACCCAATCGATGCAAAACCAGTTTCATCGCGTGCATAAGGTCCGAAGTTATGTCTGGTTCGATCTGTACATGATGAACGGTTTGATTCGACACACGAAGGTGTCGAATTTGCTGCATATTCTGACCATCGGAATTCAAGATCCGGCCAAAAACCCAAGATGGCAAAATCTTTGTTCGGGCACAAAATCTGTGTTTATAGCAATGCGATCATGACGGTATGCTCAGTGCAATTCAGCGAAGAAAACACGAGAAAACATCAAGAAATGAGTGCACTATTGATCAGAAGTTTTCAAGAGTCATAAAAACTTCGAGTTACATGATCGTGGCTTAAAAACACGATTCGTGGCTCGAAGTTAATACTAAAGTGATTGTCATGTTGAGCCAAACGAGAAAGTAATCATCGTTTGGCTAAATAGGCACCGGAGAAACCCCAAACAGGCCTAGGAAAATTTCGCACGTTTTAGGGTAGCCGTCGGAACTGTTTTGGAATTTTTTATATTGTTGGGCACTGGAAAAACTGTCATTTTGCACCCATTTTTAGATTTTATTTTAATTCAAATAAATTCTAATTATTATCAACTAGGTTATATTTTGATCATCCATCCATGTTTTAAGGATAATTTTATAAATACATGCTATACCTAATTGTAGAGGACTTCCCCTCAAGCTTTGATTTCATGAATAAAATTTGAGAGTTTTACATTGAAATTGTGGGCACGTCTTGGAGAGAGAGAGAGGAGAGAGAAGAAAAATTCTTCTACCCCTTGGTCAAGGTAACTTTCTCTCTCCTCCTCTCTTCTCTCTTCCTCTTTTTCTTTCTCTCTCCTCCTCTCTTCTCTCTCTTCTTCTTTTTTCTTTCTCTCGCCTCTTTGTTTATAGCGTAGAATCAAGTGGTCTAACAATGCAAATCTATTAGATTTGACACTTTCAACTGATAAAAATAAATGAAAAATCAATGGTAGAGATAGTAGGAACAATCGAATTCAGATCTGAGATCAGATCTGCCTAGAAATGAGCAGATCTGCTTTCAGATCTGTGGCGGAGCCAGCGTCATCCGAAGCATTTCAAAACAAGATTTTCAATAAAACATAAAAACCTAGATCATAATAAAATAAATATAATAAAAGAAAAGAGGTTATGAAGGAGAAGAAAATATCGAAACGAGCGGGATGGCCCGGGCTTCCCTAGCCTTCGAGGCTCGCCCGTATCAGAACCGGTTCCATTTTCCCTTGTGGTCTAGATGTCGATCAGCAAGTCTCTGGTAGTAATTGGGTGGTTGTGCCCTAGAAATGGTTTAGATTTAGGGTTGTTGTTCCCTAGGTCAAGGTTTACTTAGGCTTAAGATGAGGGGTAGGGTTTTCTCTAGGAAGGTCTCTCTACTCTTTTAGTGTTTCTCTTCTAGCCTAAAGTTTCTAAAACTCTCGTCCCTCTTCAACCCTCTCATTTTTCATCCTTTTATGGTCACCCAAAGTGAGTTCATCTGAACGAGGGATTTGTTGGGGCAGAGTTATCCCGTAATCAACAAATCCCTTGGTTAAACCAATCTTCAATTTTTTAAACTTTGGTTTTGACTGACGCGAATAACATCACATGGCCAAACCACTCACAAGATAACCCTAAAAACATGAGAAATGATAAAAGTGCGTTTGGGGAAAAATGTGTCTGGGTGGCACTGGCGTGGCGCCCAGCCTTGTGCGACATGAGTCATGCCGCCTAGCCTTGTGCCACACGACTAGTGCCGCCCAGCCTTGTGCCACACAACCCGTGCCGCCAGGCGACACGACCCATTCCGCCCAGACACATTTTCCCCAAATGTTTTTATCATATTTCTTGATTTTAGGGTTATTTTGTGGGTGTTTTGTTCGCGTGATGCTATCAGCGTCGGTCAAAACCGAATTTTAAAAAATTGAAGATTGGTTTGACCAAGGGATTTGTTGGTTACGGGATAACTCTAACCCAACAAATCCCTCGTTCAGATGAACGCACTTTGGGTGACCATAAATGGATGAAAAATGAGAGGGTTGAAGAGAGATGAGACTTTTAGAAACTAGAAGCTGGAAGAGAAACCCTAAGAGAGTAGAAAGACCTTCCTTGAGAAAACCCTAACCCTCATCTTAAGCCTGAGTATACCTAAGCCTAAGGCACAATAACCTTAGATCTAAACCATTTCTAGGGCACAACCACCCTACTACTACCAGAGACTTGTTGATCGACATCTGGACCACAAGGGCAAAAGGAACCGGTTCTAATACGAGCGAGCCTCGAAGCCTCGGGAAGCTCGAGCAATCCGGTCCGGTTTGGTATTTTCTTATCCTTCATTTCCTCTTTTCTTTTATTATATTTATTTTATTTTGATCTGGCTTTGATTTTTTTTTATTGAAAATATTGTTTTGAAATGCTTCTGATCACGCTGGCTCCGCCATAGATCTGAGAGTAGATATGCTCGTTTTTGTGCGGATCTGATCTCAGATATGAATTCGATTATTCCCACTTTCTCTACCATTGCTTTTTCATTTATTTTTATCTGTTGAAAGTTTAATATTTGAGAGATCTACATCGTTAGATTGCTCGATTCTACGCTATAAATAGTTTGGCTCCCACCTTGGGGCAAATCGAGCGTGATCCGAGAATCAAAATTTCAAAAACCTCATAATCTTTTGAAACTTTACAGGCATGTTCTAGGTACCATTTTGTGCCTATTCCAAAAGTTTTAGGTCAAAATAAAATATTTAAAAATACAAAAACATAGTTTTCTATTAGATATGCAGTAGCATTATTTTAATTTATTATAATCAGAAAAAATTTTATTTGCTGTTTCGCGAAGTTTAAAGTAATCTTATAATATCAAGATCTACAAGAAACAAATATAAATTTTTTTTAGGAGACACTAGGCGTGCCGCCCAGGCGACATAGAGCGTGCCACCCAGGCGACACAGGGCGTGCTGATCAGGCAACACGGACCGTGCCGCTCAGGTCTAGGGCATCACGCACTCTGGTTCCCCCTGTTGCCCAATTCATAATTTTTTGAAATTTTGCAGGCTGGGTCTTGGGACTTTCTTATGACTGATCAAAAACTTTTGGAGGAAAGTAAAATTTTTAAAAATGCTAAAAAATAATTTTGCTTGATACAAGTCTGTTCTATCTGTTGTTCATTTGTTTCACTTTGTTTTAATTTTATTTCATAAAAAATTATGATTTTTCTACTTCTGTAAGTTTTACTAGCCTTATTTCATCTAGATCAACATATTAAAAATAAAAAATAAATAAATTTTTTTTTAGGGACACCCGTGCCGCCTAACCAACAGGTGCTACACGACCCATGCCGTACACGACCATGCCTCCCGGGTGACACGGTCCATGCCGCCCTATCACAGAGGTCTCAAAACATTCTGAGACCCCACATGTCTGTTCTAGACCTTTTTTTGTGCTTTTTCACCAATTTGGGCTTAAAATAAATTTTTTAAAAATATAAAAAAAATATTTTGCTATAGATAAGTCTTCTTGCTCCTGACTTTTTTCTTTTATATTTTAGTTTAATAATTTTTTATGAAACCATTTTTCCCTGCTTTCACCATGCTTAGTCTAATTGTATTTCATCAAAGTTAAAAAAAATAAAAAATAAAATATATATATATATCGAGGGCTGCTCGCACCCTTCTTGAACCATGTCCCGTTCGAGTCATCCTTGACTCGGGTCGTGCTTGACTTAGCACGAACTGTGCCTAGTTTCACTGTTTTGACCATACATTATTAGGGGTTCCTCATCCCTCCATTTATATTGTGCCCCGAGCGAGTTTCGCCTAGAAGTGCGCGTCATTAGGCACGATCAGCGTCGAGCGCGCAGTTGTTTTCTTTCTTATTGGTGTCTATGTGCTTTACTTTATTTTCATTTGTGTGTTTCTTTACACACTCTAGCACACACTGACCGAGAATCCCAAAAAAATAGAAAATAAATTTTTCAAAAACCCCCAAAATCCGCATTAACAGCATGAGGGGAACCTAGCTTTAAGAGTCGAGGCAGTTGGGATTCGAGTAACTTTAACTGTGAGCACTCCTCCGTAATCCTTTGTCTCAAAGAAACTCGACGTATAGTAGGACCTAGTGAACCTCCTATAACAGAAGCCCAGGACCTATGTGGGGACCTATATCAGCCTAGCCGCATTTCATTAGTTAGGATCCCACTTCAGACCTAGCCTACCTATAGTCTTATATTCTTGTAGGTCAAACATTTTTGTGTGCTTGTTTGCTTACTTTTGGTAGATTAACTTAGATCTCAGTCCGGACCTACTTAGGGTCTGAGCTAAGCCTTCTAGATCTGAGCCCAAGCTGATACCCAGTTCAGTTTAGGTCCGAACTAGGTTGACACCCAGGTCCCATCTTGGTTTGAGCCAAAGGCTCGTTCCTAGCTCTCTTTGATCCAGTCTAGGTCCTTACCTGGTCTGATCATTAAAACTCTCTGAGTCCAAGTTCAGGCTTGTACCTAGCCTAGCCCAGATCCGAACCAAGTTCACACCCATATCCGAACCTAGGCCCCCTCTAGGTCCGAGTCGAAGGTTCGTTCCAAGTTCAATCTTGATCCAGTCCGGGTCCACATCTGGTCTGAGTTTCAAAACCCTCTAAGTTCAAGCCCAAGCTTGCACCTAGCTCAGTCTAGGTCCGAACCAGGCTCACACCCTGGTCCGAACCTAGACCCACCCTTATTCCGAGTCGAGACTCGTGCACCATCTAGTCTAGATCTTAGTCTAGGTTCTAGCATAGGTCTAAGCATAGAGTTGCCTCTAGAGCTAGACTAGGCTTACCTTCGTTTAGGGTTCGAACCAATACCCATTGACTTTAGCAATTCTAGGTCCCAGTCTAGTCTTAGCCTAAATCTTAGTCAAAGTTTTGCCCCTGGAGTCAAGATTAGGTCTGCCTTTGGTCGTCGAGTCTAGATCTTATCGAAGTCTAGACTCAAGAACCCAATCAAAGAGAGTCGCCATGTCGGTTACCCAAGGCGATTATGATGACCGCTTCACTGTTGACTCTAAACCGAACCTTCCCAAACCTAGGGACCAGTATGTGGCAATCCCTTGGGATTACGGCCAGAACTCAGGCCAATCCATTATCCATCGTCCACGTCTTCAATTAGAAGCTGGGTCCCAGGGATTCACTCTAAACCCTGAGCTCTGTATGGTCCGAAAAGTTGGCTCCGCCCGGAAAACATTGAACAGCCAGGGGGTCCGACTAGACATTGTCCTACAGGGAACCTTACATACCCACAGTAGGAGCCATCTGACCTTAGGAAACCAAAGTAGGAGCCATGCAAGGGAAGAAGTTCATGCAGCATCTAACGCTAATTCCCACAACTCGAACCCAGATAACCCCGATGTCCAACGATCTCATGACTAAGACCCACCTAGATTTAGGGGATCCAACCCTACCTCGAGTCGCCGTAGTACAGCGCATGATGTCCTGAACACTGTAGGAGGCAGATGTGTCAATCTAAACCAACCCTTAGGCGAGATAGGTATCCAGGCTGCCCTCAAAAGTCTAATTGACTTAGGTTACACAGTTCATGCCCCAGTTCATGGGTCAGTCCAAAACCAACGTAATAGCATAGGTCAACCCATAGCACAACCGAGTTAGCCGATTCTTCAATCTGTCCCTCCTGTGTATCCAGTCAAACCAACCATACAATTTCTGCAACCAGTGGCGATGTGTATGGGTCAGTACACCCCTCAAGGACAAATGTGTCAAACTGCCCCGGTAACCGCGGCTCATTCATCACAGGCCCAAGCAAGCCAACATCTACCCCAAGTCTCGACTCATCAGTCTATGCTTAGGAACCCACCGACCGGTGGGCCAACTCTCATGCCAAATACTCGACAAGAAGGCACTTTAAAAGCGATGCAGAATATGCTCATAAGGATGGCCATGCATGAAATCCTAACCCCAAAGGCTTATGTTTGTGAGACCCTTGAAGGCATGGAAGACCTTCCCCCTGGGTTTGTCATCCCAAAGTTTAGAAAAAAATTCATTGGGAAGAATGACCCAGATATTCACGCTAACACGTACCTCCTCTCCTTCCGAGCCTTGCGAGACAAGCCTAACCAGTTGAAGGCCCTATTTTCACAAACTTTGACTGGTGAGGCTTTAAACTGGCATCGGAGAATAATGACCACACATAACTCTAGAGGAAATGTTCAACCAGTTCATCTCTCATTACCGTGGGTCAACACCAAGATCTCTTTCCCTAGGCGAGCTCAATGCAACCAAACAAAACCCAAGAGAATCCTTCAAGGATTTTATTGGTCTATATCATGAGGTGGCGATGCAGGTCATCGAATGTCCACTTTTGAACCCAGCTAAAATCTCCATGGCCTTAGAAAATGCAGCTCTTGAATACAGGAGCTTCTTTAGCCAGGGCCTTAACCCCCACTCTTTCGACTCCATGACCGAGCAAGTGGCGCGACATGAAAGGGTAAGAGGGACACCACCAACATTAAGCCCGATAACAAACCCATCACCACTCCCTAGAATAAAAGTAAGAGTAACGGCAAGGGGAAAGCTTTCGATCCGGTTAACGAAATTGTTGTCAATAGACCGGCTCAAGGTTCAGCCACCCAACACAATAATAGAAATCAAAATCGAAGGGGTCATTCTAGAGCTAACACTCAAAATACTAATCGAAGGCGAGAGGACAATGTCACTCCTCTCAAAGACCCGTTAGAAAAAGTGTTGGAGTTACTCTTGAAGAAAACATGGTTCAACTCCTGCCATCATCTGAACCACCATTTGAGGTTAAGGATAAGAACAAATGGTGCAAGTGGCATAGAAACCATGCCCATGATACCTAAAACTGTTTCTACTTGAAGCAAGTGATTCAAGGGTTGATTAATAGGGGCGACATCACTGTCGGACCTAGAAATCAACTTGTTGAAGAACCTAATCAAAAGATGGGAATCTTCACAAACCCTCTCCCCAAAAATACGGCCAAAACGACCGAAGAAACGAATGCTCCAAGTAACTCAAAGGAGGATGTTGTCATTCACATGATTGAAAACAGAGATGAAGAAGATGATCCCAGCCAATTCAAATTTGCTTGTGATCATCATCTCCAAGAAGTTGAAGAAGATCTTTTGAGTCTTCTTAGAGGAAATTCTTTGTCCCTAAACTCTAATGATCCTCCTAATCGGGACCATTATGACGAAGATGATGCCCTTGAGATTGACATGGTCCAAGCTAGCGAAGTTGATTCCTTAACCCTAAGAGGTCGAATGTTCAAACCCATCCAATTGATGGCGGACACTCTTGATGACAGATTAAGAGCCACTTCAACAGCCAAACCATCAACAGGGGTTGCAGATCATGAACCTAAGAAAATAACTCAAGGATCCACAACAGCCTATGATCTACCGACTCATCTTGGGAAGATCCAAGCCAAAATTTTCGTCTTGGAGCTACTCGCTAACTCACCAGCACACAGAGCCCAGATAGAAAGGGTTCTCGTTAAGACACACATCCCTTGCAACACACAGCTGGATGAGTTGTGTGAGATACTCAACCAACTAGTGGCACCAACGTCAATCATATTCATGGACGATGACAGCCCCACTAATGTCGATCGCTTTCACGTCCAACCTCTTCATATCACTATTGTCTTGAAAGGATATGAGATAAGGAGAGTTCGGGTTGATAATGGGGCATCCCTGAATATATGCCCTATGAAAATGGTGAAGCAGATAGGCAAAAGCCTGGATGACTTCGAGCCGTGCCAACTAAATATCACCGCATACGATGGGACCAAGAGGCTAGCTGAAGGCATATTACCTCTCACACTCAAGATCGATCCTACTATCTAGACTTAAAACCTTCATTCCACATGCTGCTAGGCCGATCAGAGCTACACGAGAACCTCGTGGTCGCCTCCACGCCCCATCAAGGCCCCAAATTTTCAACAAAAAATGGCGTCGCGAAGGTATGCTTTGAACCCCCTTATAGCAGAAACCATAAGGGTCGAGCTCGGTTTAATCCCACTAGCTTCCTTCGAGCAAGCTGATTGTGCCACTTTACGCCTAGAAGCCGACGACCCCGTTCCTTAAACTTTGCAAACTTTCGCATTAATGGAAGAGATTATCCAATGCGAACATTGATATGGCTTTGGGTCCTTCGAAGCCTGGCACATGCTCCTCTCCCAAGGCTTCCAACCAAGCCAAGGCTTGGGAAGTCAAGAGCAAGGCGTAAAGGAAGCGATTTCTGCATCACCTAAAGCCAAAACTGGAAAAGGGGAACAAAGAGGGCATGGGTGTACTCTCACCCTCTTTCAAAGCCGTATGAGGCCTTCAAGCTATCCAGGCTTTGTATCTGGAGGCATTCAAAGCCTCGATCCTCTCAATGCTCGTCCTTCCAAATGACCAAAGATGATCCTCAAATCCCCAACAGGGGATAGTCCTTCTTCTACATCTCAGCACACACAAGGATTAGGAATTGAAGACCTATTTGCTGACCTAGATCTGGAGGAGGTGTGAACAGTTGACTCTAACATAGCCATGGTTGCTCATCCACTAACACCAACCTAGGGACGAAATTGGTCTATCATTCTTTAGCTCGAGAATCACTGGAAGCATACTAGCAGCACCTTCGAGTCTCGGTGCCAAAAAACGGATAGGCACAGGGTGGCCATCTAACCGCCGTGTGAGTCCGGTCCCCAACATTTCTCTCGCGAGTCCCATAAAGGACACCTCTGCGACATTTTAAAAACTGTAGAAAATTCAAAACATGATAAAGCTAATAATAATGAAAAAGAATTTTCAAAAGTGGCGCTCACTCAAGATAGCCCAATAACGGTGCTTAATACTCAAGACAATGAA
>NW_006495906.1:1537414-1612147 GCF_000471905.2 Amborella trichopoda | reverse complement strand
TACGAGCCATCATTGAAATGCCTCCTTCCCGGAACATCAGATAAATCTGTGGGCTTCAAGGTCGCATACAAGCCATAAGGCATTTCATTTCACAACTGGCAGATAAGTGTGCACCATTCAATAGACTCCTTAAGAAGGACACCCCATTCATATGGGACAATGAATGCTAAGAAGCGTTCGATCAAATCAAGGAGTACCTCACCAAACCTCCCATCCTTAGTCCTTCTAGTATAGATAAACCCCTGTTCTTATACATGTTAGTGAAAGACAAGACCATGGGGGCAATGTTAGGACAATATAACGACCATGGAAAAAAACAAATGATATACTATATCAGTAAAACCATGATACATGGTTGTGAAGAAACACTGCTTAACACTTGTGTGGGCCATGCAGAAACTAAGACATTATGTCTTACCTCATTTTGTCAATCTCATATAAAAAATTGACCCACTCAAGTACCTATTGCAGAGGTCAGTCCTCAACGGACGTTTGGCGAAGTGGAGATGTTAGTCCTCAATGGACGTTTGGCGAAGTGGAGAATGTTATTGAGCGAGTTCGAGATCAAGTATATCACTAAAAACTCAGTCAAAAGACAAGCCATTGCTGACCACTTAGCTGAACACGCACTGCCAAACAATATTCCCGTTAACATGGATCTCCCTGATGAGAACCTCTTCACAATTGAGGACTCAATTTGGGAGCTATACTTCAATGGTGTAAAGAATGAATACGGGTCAGGTATTGGAGTCATACTACGCTCACCCAAGAATATTTTAATGCCAACAGCCATCAGATTGAATTTCCCATGTACCAATAATGTTGCTGAATAGCCGGGCCTGAGAATATCCTGGGATTAAAAATCCAGCAAATAAGAGTAATTGGTGACTCCTTACTCATCATAAACCAAGTTCAAGGGATTTGGAAGGTGAAAGAAGAAAAGCTCAAACCCTATCAAGAAAAGGTGGAAAAGATGATCCCATATTTCAAGAAATCACCTTCTGGCACGTGACTAGGGAAAATAATAGGTTTGCTGACACCCTTGCAACCCTTGCCTCAATAGTCGATATTCCTCTAGAAATCACCACGCTCTCATTCTACATTAGGAACAAACATGACCCTTCCCCACCAAGGATCGAAAAAGAATTAGAGTAGGAAAATGAGAACGATGGGGAAGTGTCTCTCGTGGCTTCAAATGCACTAATCAAAGAAAAACCGTGGTTCCACGAAGTTTTGTCCCTGCTAAAAGATGGGTCATACCCCAAAGGAGCCACTAAAAAGGATAAAGAAGCCCTTCGAAGGTTTTATATTGGATTCTTAGTAAGAGGTGACCTCATGTTCAAGAAATCCTTCGACGGCATCATTCTATGGTGCCTTGATCAACCAAAAATTGACTAAGTACAAACAGAGTTGCACAATGAAGGAGGTCATTTTGGGGCAGCCGCCTTAGCTCAGAAAATTAGGCACCAAGGCTATTACTGGACCACCATGGTTGAAGACTGCTGGGAGTTCGTTAAGAAGTGTCCCAAATGTAACCTTTATAGAGACCTCATCCATGCACCATCTGTATCACTCAACTCAACATTGCCCGTAAGGCCCTTCGCCATGTGGGGTCTTGATATTATTAGAATGATAGCACCAAAAGCCTCAAACAACCACCATTTCATATTAACGGCTACAAAATACTTCACCAAATGGGTAGAGGTCGAATCATTTGTTAAAATCGAAGACCAACATATTGCCCGTTTCATAAAGAACAATATTGTATTCAGATTCGATGTTCCTGAGTCAATCATCATTGACAATGGATCCAATCTCAAAAATGAAAAGGTCACTAAGGTGTGCAAAAGGTTCGAGATAACGTAGAAATTCTCCACACCTTACTACCCTCAAGGAAACGGACAGGCGGAGGCCACAAACAAAGGACTTCTTAGAATCATAGACAAAAAAATAGATGGCAGGAATGATTGGCACGGAAAGCTAAATGACACCCTATGGGCCTAACGAACAAATGAGAAGACTTCTACTGGCATGACCCCATACTCATTGGTGTATGGTATGGAAGCAGTGCTACCTATCGAGGTTGAGATACCATCCCTCCGAGTGGTTATTCATGAAAATGCAGATGAGGAACAAAAGATCGAAGCACGAATCACTACCCTCATTACTTTGGATGAAAATGATTACGACCAACACAAAATAGCATTGCTTACCAGCGTAGAATCAAGAGGTCGTACCAAAGGAAAGTTGTTCCTCCACAGTTCAAAGAAGGGGACATGGTACTCAAAAAAATCATGCACACTCCTACAAATCCACACCCTTTAGGTAAGTTCAAACCTAACTGGGAGGGGCCATTCGTGGTTACCCGATTGCATGCAGACAATTCTTATAAGATAAAAAATCAGGAGGAGTACAAACTCAACGACCCCATTAATGCAATGTATCTCAGAAAATACTACCTATAATGGGCTAAAAAACGTGGTGAAAGTCTGAAAAGCCATCACAAAGAAAAAAAAAAAAAAAAAAAAAGGTTTAACGTGTTGAAAACCTGAAAAGGCATCACGGCTAAAACTAAAAAATAATAAAAAAAAAAATCTCCAAGAAGGAGCTTTCGATGTAAAACATTCAAGTATAAACAAGTACTTGCAAGTTCCAATAATACTGCACAAGCAAACCCTGAGGAGGAAGACTCCTCCTAAACCCTGCAGGTATCCAACATAACCAACTCAGAGAGATGTAGGAGAGTGACATGAATGGAAAACCGAAGTGATTTCGACGAACCCTGAAAGACGTTCCAGGATGAAAGCCCAAGAATCCAGAGGACTCTTCATGGATCGCAAAGCAAAGGATGAAAGTTCCAAAGGTAAAAACACAAATTCATGATTTTTGAGTTCTCACGATCCCGCAAGGGAACCTTTCATCATTTTTGGGTACAATATAACAAAAAAAACAACCACCAAAGGGGCCACAGGTGGAAAACTGTAGGTCCCATCCCTTTTGAAAACGCTATTTCAATTTGATTTTTAAAATCATCTATTTTCTAAAGCTTTCTCCTTTTAAAAGGGATTTCCTCCATCACTACAAGAGTATAACTGTTAGCCAATCTGACTCTGCTCTCGAAGCCAACTTCCTATGCCTGTTATGAAGATTTGAAACTAGCCAGGCACTCCATGGTTGTATGAGTATAACTACCAACTACCACATATAAGAGATGGGTGAACCTCGCCAATGGCGAAATTGGCTAGTCTGGGAGCGTTTTTCTCTTGACTGGATCTCCTGAGGCAAAATGAGGCAAGCTCATCCCTATGCGTGCATACGATGACGCAATAGCAGGAAATTCGAGACAAAAACCCTACAATTAGGGAGCTGAATTTGTAAAAAAATCAGTTTGAAAATTGTGTGCAAGGAAAGTGTTCTACTCTACTTTGACTAATCAATTACACACGTATAAGTAGAACAAGAACCCCCCAACGTTGGCAATAAAGAAAAGAAAATAAAAATTTCAAACTCCCCATAATAGGGGCAAAGTTGAAAAGCCCCTTTTCTCAACCAATTCTCCAAAAAAATAAAATTTCTAAAAACATAATGATAAAAAAAAAAAACAAGAATAATTTGCTCCTCAGTGGCATGAGCCCAAACTATCGACCAATTTTCCAAAATTTAAAAAAAGTAATAAAAAATAAAAAGAAAAAAAGTTTTACTCTCCTTGGTGGCACGAGCCTAAACTGTCAAAAAATCTTTCCAAATAAAAAAAAAAATTCATATACTCCTCGGTGACATGAGCCTAACTACCAATCGGCTTCAAAATCTTGTACTCCTAGGTGGCATGAGTCTAAACTGCCAACCAATTTCAGAAAAATCCTTTGCTCCATGGTCGCATGAGTCTAAACATCCAACCAGGATTCAGATCGTCAAACTCGTGCAACATTAAAGACTAGAGCTAACACGTCAAACTCGTGAGACACTAAAAACCTGAGCTAACACGTCAAACTCGTGCAACGTTAAAAAACCGAGCTAACAGTCAAACTCGTGTGACATTAAAAAACCGAGCTAACACGTCAAACTCTTGCGACGTTAAAAACCCGGGCTAACACATCAAACTCGTGTGACATTAAAAAACCGAGCTAACATGTCAAACTCGTGCGATGTTAAAAAATCGAGCTAATACGTCAAACTCATGAGACGTAAAAGAGCTGAGACAGGTGATGTCTAGCCCCGTATGACGTAAAAGGTTGGGTTCTCCAGTTCAACATCAAACTTGTGCGACGTCTATCCCCGTATGATGTAAAAGGTTGGGTGTATCGTCCATCGCTACATAATGCTAAACTGCTTAGTGGGCTTTATGGTTGTAGGAGTTGAAATTACTAACCAACCTCGTTTTTCGAAATATCTTCCTCTTTTCAAAATTTTCATGCTATGTCTTGTGTTTTCAAAAAATTTAATTTCTTTATTAAAATCGTAACTTGTCCCTGCTCTGGGTTCTATTTCAAATCTTCCCCTACTTTCAAAATTTCTAAAGCATTTTCTAAAACGAAGGAGCTTGGACACCCGTATATGATGAACACCGCATTGCCGTGATTACCACGGTGCTTCCTCGCCTCTATATTTGGAATTGATTAGACAAGTCTTGTCTTATAGAAAGCCTTTTTTTTATAGACAGCCTTAGGAAACCCCTAAGGAAATCAAGGAAATTGCCAAGGTTAAAATTTTCAAATTGAGAAAACCCTGACCTCAAGTGGCATGGCGGTAAAATCCACCTCAAGTTTCATGGACATGGAGCATCAAAGAGTCTACTGTTGCTACTCACATGTCCCTCGAAACATAGGGAGTACGCGTTCACCTGCTCCTCGCAGGACAGTGAGCGACATCGTGTCTACTTCTTTGCCACTCTCCTGTCCCTCGAAGGACATGGAGTGCCAAAGAGGGACAACTGTAGATACCCGCTTTAAATCTGGCAAGTTCTGTGATTTTGTTAGACCCGTAGGATAAAATTGGCCTAGTAAACCCAAAATCCATAGGTCACAAAACTTACCATGTGAGCCAGAACCATCTTGCCAGCCCAGAACCCAACAAATGCTTATTTTGACCAGGAATCTAATAAACGTGTTGTTTTATGGAAACAATCGTCTAAAATAGTAAAAATATCTGTTTTGACCCAAATTTTCTTTGAGAGCTTCACAAGATGCTGAGGAAGACACCTAAATTGAAAACCCTCAATTTGGACAAATTTTGGTTTGGGAGACACGGGGCGTGCCGCCCAAGCGACACAGGGTGTGTTGCCCAAGCCATCTTGAAAATTCCCTATTTTACCAAAACAATCATTAAAAATAGCAAAAAAATCTATTTTGACCCCAATGTTTTTGGTAACTTCAAAAGAGGCCAAGGAACACACTTGAAAAGAAAATTTTAAATTTGGACAAGTTTTGGTTTGGGCAATACGAGGCATGCTGCCCAAGCAACACGACTCGTGCTACCCAGCCTTAGGCGACACAACCTGTGCCTCCCAGACACGTTTTTCCCCAAATTTTTTTTTATCATTTTTTATGTTTATAGGGTTATCTTGTGGGTGGTTTGGCTGCGTGATGCTATCCGCATTGGTCAAATCAGAATTTAAAAAAAATAAAAGATTGGTTTGATGTAGGGATTTGTTGGTTATGGGATAACTCTGCCCCAACAAATCCCTCGTTTAGATGAACTCACTTTGGGTGACCATAAAAGGAAGAAAAATGAGAGGGTTGAAAAGAGGGATAGACGGACTTCTTCGAAAAAAGCAGAAACCCTTGGAAAGAGTTAGCTTCAAAAACCTTAGCCTCCTGAAACCCTAACCTTAAGCCAAAAGCCTAGATCTCTAGGGCACAAAAACCCTAGTTATATAACCATCTCCAAGGCACAACCATCCTATACATCACAGATTTTCTGGTCAACATCTAGATAAGAGAGGCAAAGAGGATGATGGTGTTGATACGGGCGAGCCCTCGAAGGCTTGGGAGTCCAAGGACATCTGACCTGGCTTGGTATCATTTTTTTCCGTTGTTTTACCATTTTAATTTTATTTTGATCTTATTTTGATTAGTTTTCTTTTAAAATATTGTTTTGAAATGCTTCCGATCACGCTGACTCTGCTACAAGTTTGAGAGCAGGCCTGCTCATTTCTAGGCAGATCTGAATTCGATTGTTCCCACTTTCTCTGCCATTTCTTTTTCATTTCTTTTTTATCAGTTTAAAGTGTCAGATCTGAGTGATCTACCTCGTTAGATCGCTAGATTATGCACTATAAACACTCTCTCTTTCTCTCTCTATTTCCTTTTAGTTTCAAACATGCATGGCAGTATCCATCTGCAATGACCCTAGAGAGAGAACCAGCACCGACTGTGAAGAGAGGAGTCAGCGTCGGTTGTGAAGAGGGAGCTGGCACCGGCTGTGATAAGAGAGAGGCAGAGCCCGCTGTGAAGAGAGAGAAAAGAGCAGCTCCATGTGTGGCACTGCCATACATGGTTAGCATCCGCCACTTGTCCAGCTGCATGGAAGTTGTTTTTCACCTATAAGCTCGGGGTTGCCACCTCCCACTGGGGGGAATACTTAAGCCCTCCTCCTCAAGCTATTTCACTCCCACACTCTCTCTCTCTAAGAACAAACTCTTGAGCCTTACCCAATGTTACCCCATTACTACTCTCTAAGGAATCTTGAGGAGACTATGCAAGGAGTTAGGAGTACTATTTGCTGATAATGTAAGTGGATTTAGAAGCTATGTATTACTATTTTTATCCAACATGAGGTATAGACGTGTAGAATGCATAAACATGTGTATGGATGTGCAAGAGTAAGCTTGGAAATCTTGGAACTTAAGTACTAGAATCCATAACTGTTTAGTTTATGTTAATGGTGAAAATTTTTGCAAAATCCTCTTGTGAATCTATTCTAAGTGAAATCGATTTGACTGAATACTAGACATTGGCTTGAAGGAAATTGTTTGTACTTGTGTATGTGGTAAAATTTGGGAAAGGAATGGGCAAATGAATTTCCAAAAACTGTGAGTGTTTTTGTATCAAATGGTCCAATGACCAAACAGTATCCAAATAGGTTCAAATTGATCTTGAATGAAAGGTGTGCTTGTCTATTACAACTTTGTTTCTTGTAACATCTTGAAATTCTTCATATTTTAGGATTTACAATCCAAAATGTGTGAGCATGTCACTGATGACAGACAGCAGATATTCCAGCCACTATTACGTACCTTGTATCAAACTTTTGACCACCCAATAAGTTCACAAATACCTCTAAATCACCGCCATTTGAGCTGTATGACATCTATTACAACGTGCATGTTTAAACCTTATTGAAATTCTTTACGAATGAGAAGCTATACTCCAAATATGCTAACATGTCACTGTTACCAGAAATTGTGAAAATTCAGAATTATCACCTTAAATTATCACGAGTTTGATTAATCAAGTGAAGTTCAATTTTTTCCAAACCACCACTATTTGAATGATTTATACGAAAACTTAAATTTGCATGTAAAGATTTTCTTGAAAAACCCCCTAGATTGAAAGTTTTTCTTTTTAGGGGAGTATGTCACTGTTGATAGAGCCTCCCCGAAACTGTGTTTGCTATGTGATGAAAGTGAATGCTAATTAGTGAGTTCCATGTGATATTTAAGCGATGAATGCGAATGCAAATTAGTGATAGCCATGTGATATTCCAGTGATGAATGTGAATGCTAATTAGAGAGTGCCATGCGAGATTCTAGTGATGAAAGTGAATGCTAATTTGTCAGTACCATGTAATATTCATATGATAAGTGTGAATGCTATATAATGAGAGCCAAATGGTGAATTCCATGTGTTAATCATGTAATAGGTGTAAACGCCAAGTGATGAATGTCAAGCGATGTATAATCTGATGATATGCTTCAAGCATGACCCTTTTGTGTTTAATATTTGTAAAGTGATTTAAGAGGCGCTATGCACGGGTTACTTGTGGTAATATGTTGCCATCAGATATGAAAGTGAGGCCAGCAGTGTTTCCTAACTTCCTATGATAGGAGGGAAGTTTGGTTGAAATTGTGATGGGTGGGTTGTGCCCCCTAAATTTCAATGCATTCTAAAAAGAAATAGTGTATCGGGTCTTGTAAGGAAAGTGCATATCAAAAGTCCCAAAACGCGCTGGGGATTGTGTGTGTGAGTGTGAGGGCATTACCGAATGGAAGACTCACTATCATTGCCATCTCTCCTAAGTGATGGTAGAAGTCTTAACCAATGGGATTGGCTTGGTCTGATGATTATGTCTTCTACTTCGGGAATAGGTAAATCTAAGGAGTGAGTGGTTAATGATTGGATGTACGAAGGTGAATGATGATAGTTATGTTGATTGTATGATAGCCATGATATTCGATATGCCATCCGTGATGAATATATTGATAAGATTGTACATTAAATGTTTTCCACCATGATTTCTTATAGTTAAAAAAATATATATATTTATAATGCCTAGATGGATATATCATTGATGCATAGCAACTAGATCCTCTTACTAGGCTTTCTAGCTCATTCATCTTTTTCCCTCCCTGTAGAGTAGAAGCTGCAGGTCAAGAACAGCCGGTGGGGTGATCGATCTGGTCGACGAAGGCTTGTACCTGCCAAGGAGATCTTTTGCTTGTGTGTGTTTAGCAGCCTCAAGTTGTGTTTTTGTCTATATTGAAACTAGGTGTTGTGTACCTAGGCCTTTGATGCCTTGAAAAATTGTGTCATTCCAAGTTGTTTATGTAATAACAAAAGTTTCAGTTTTTATTTTTATCTTGATCTTGTGCTTTTTATATAATGTTTCTTTACTTTTGTGGTTTGCTCCGTTTATCACAGTATTAGAGTATTGAGTTCTATCCGATCTGAGTGACATATGCGACCTCCGATAGTGATCCCGCACTCTGTCGCCCTCCGGTTTGGGACGGCAAGGGTCAGGGGCCTATGTCATGACACCATCGATGTGCGTGTCTCTCTTCTCTCTCTTCCACTTCTTTCTTTCTCTCTCCACTTTCCTCTCCTTTTTCTCTCTCTCCTTATCTTCTTCTCTCTATCTTTATCTTTCTTCCTATTTCTGTCACTCTCTCTTCACTCAACGCACACAGCAGTGGGCCATCACCGTGTGTGTCTTTTATCACCTTCTTTCTTCTTTTTCCTGCTTTCTTTCCTTTCCTTACTCATCCCCCTTTCTTTCCTAATCCTTCCTCTCTCTTTCCTGATCTCCTTTCTTCTCTCTCCTCCTTTCTCTTCTTTCCTTCCTTTCTCTTCCTCTCTTTTGTAATCTCTCTTCTAATATCTCTCTTATTTCTTTCTCCATGTTCTTTTCTTTCTTTCTCTTCTCCATTCATGCACGACGGTGCTTATCGCGGATCATGATGTACTCCTTCTTCTAGATCGTGTACAATGAGCTGGATCTTAACCCGAGTGGCGGGCAAGGCCACTATCTAAGTTCCTCTTGCCCCATGTCACACACGGTGATGCTTATTACCGTGCATGACATTCCCTTTCTTAAAATCTGATGAGGATATTGAACCAGGCACTTTCCCGAGAGGTGGGCTGGGTCGTGTCTGAGTCCCTTTTGACACGCACAGTGATGCCTATCGTCGCACGTGTCTTTTTCTTTTCCATGTTCTCTTTTTCCCTCTGTCCCTGTCATGGATGGCAAAACCGATCACCGTCCATGTTCTCTTTTTCTCTCTCTTTCCTGTCATGGACCCACCCATCGCCATCCATGTTCTTTTTTTCTCTCTCTTTCCTGTCATAGATAGTGGAACCCATCGCCGTCCATGTTCTCTTTTTCTCTCTCCCTTTTCTATCATGGACGGTGAAACCCCATCGCCATCCTTACTTTTGTCTTTCTTCTCTCTCCTCAGCCATGAACGGTGGGACCTCATTGCCGTCTATGCTTTCTCCTCTCTTTTATCTCCTTTGTCATGGAGCCATCGGCATCCCTGTTTCTTTCTCCTTTCTTTTCCTTTCTTTTTCCTTTACCATAGATGGCGGGACCTCATCCCTGTCCATGTTTATCTCCCTTCTTTCTTCTTTCTCTCTCTTCTCCTCTCTTTCTTCTTTCTCTCTCTTCTTCCCTCTTTTTTCTTTCTCTCTTTTGACTTTTCTCCTCTCCCCTCTTTTTCTTTCTCTCTCTTCTCCCTTCTTTCTTGTTTCTCTTTCTTTTACCTTTTCTCTTCTTTCTCTCTTTCGAGTTCTCTCTTCTATTCTTTTTCTCTCTTCTTCTCGCTCTCCCTCCTTCTCTCTTTCCTTTCTCTTCTTCCTCACTTCTCATCTTTTCTTGCTTTCTTCTTTCCTCTCTCTTCATTCGTTTCTTCTCTTCTCTTCTTCTTCTACTTCTCTTCTTCTTCTACTCTCTTCTACTTTCTTCTATTCCCTTCTTCTCTTCTTTTAGTCTATGTTATGACTTCTCTCGTAATCTCTCATCTATTTCTCTCCCTTCTCTTCTCTTCTTTTTCCTCTTCCTTCTCTTTCTTTCTTATTTCTTATCTCTCCTTCCTTTATTTTCTATTTTCTTCTCATTCTCTCTTTCCCTCTCATTTAACTAATAGAAAGGCTAATTCAAGCACTGCCATGGTAGTCTCGTCGTCGAACAGTATTACTGTCGTGCCGGTCTGAGTTACCGTGCCTATCTTACTTCCACGAGAAGGCTAGCCATCATGCCAGGCCGATTAGTGTTCGTTCTGTTGTCGAGTAGTATTGCCATCATGCCGGTCTGAGTTACAATGCCCGTCTTGCTACCACATCGGGTTGGTTAAGTGCCTCGATCTCGTCCTCCGAATCTAGATGATCTGGCGGCACACGTTTCAGGTTTCAGGAGAAGCCAGGACTTGAGATCGCTCTCTCGAGAACCTTGCTCAAGAACAAGTGTAGGTATACCAATCAATGACAGTGGAATATAAGGTGGGTTCGGGACCTACTCGGGCTGGCTCACGTGGTCTCCCTCTTAGATCATAAAGAAAGCCTCCCAATTCTATAATTGGTTTGGAATTGCCTCTCTTGACCTGTATTCTCTTGTTTTTGCAATGACTCACACATGGTTAATTTTATAAGATAACTGGGCCGAGGAACCCCACCTTGTCTTTGGGTGAATGTACACAGGCGTGCACATTCAAAGGAGAAAAGAGAAGAGCTGATGAGATGAGTGTTGAGAAAAGGAAGAAGAGAGAAGAAAAGAAAAGAAGGAGACATTTTACCCGGTGGCTAGCCTAGCACAGTGGCTAGATTAGCATGATGATTGACCTGACGTGGTAGCAAGAGGGGCAAGGTAACACGAATTTATGCAACGATAATACTACTCAATGATAAAATACTAATACCAACTAGCCTAGCACAACGACAAGTTTGATGTGCCAGTAAGACGGGTACGGTAACATGGATCGACACAGTAGCAATATTGCTCGACGATGAGAGTACCGTGACAGTGCTAGACTTGTCCCTTGGTCAAAGGAGAGAGAAAGAAGAAAGAACAGAGAATGAAAAAAGAGAGATGAGAGGGATGTAGAGAAAAAGAGAGGATAAAAGAGAGAGAAGAAAAGAAGGGGAAGAGAGAAAAGAAGAGGGATACAGGGGAAAGAAGAGAGAGAAAGAAGAGAGAAAAGAAAAGAGAAATGAAGAGAGAAATGAGAGAGAAAGAAGAGAAAGAAAAGGAGAGAGAAATGAGAGAGAAAAAAGACAGAGAAAAGAAGAGAGAAAGAAGAGGAAAATGAGAGAGAAAAGAAGAGTGAGAAAAGAGAGAGAAAAGAAGAGAAAAAAGAGAAAAATATAGAGAGAGAAAGAAGCTAGAGAATGGAGAGAGAGAAAGTAGAGAGAGAAGAAAAAAAGAGAGAAAGAAGAGAGAAGCATGGTCGACGATGGACACCCACCCATCCATGTTAGATTAAAGGAGAGAGAAAGAACATGGACAGCGATGGACTTCCACCTTACATGACAAAGAAAGAGAAGAGAGAAAGGATTTGAATGGCGATGCACTTCTGTTGTCCATGATAGAGAAAGACGAGAGAGAAAGAACATGGATGGCGATGGACTTTCACCATCCATGATAGAGGAAAGATGAGAGAGAAAGAACATTGATGGTGATGGACTTCCGCCGTCCATGATAATGGAAAGATGAAAGAGAAAGAACATGGATGACGATCAAGGCTCGGATCACTGTGCATGTCTCAAGAGGATAAGGGGGAAACTGAGAATATCATACTCGACGATGGGCATCGCCGTGTATGACTGGAGAGAAAAAGAAGAGAGAAGAGAAATAACAGAGTGAGAGAAAGAGAAGGAGGAAGAAAGAGGTTTTAGGGAAGAGAAAGAGGAAAGGAAAGTAGAGAGAGAAGAAAGGAAAGAAGAGAGAGCGAAGGAAAGTGAGGAGAGAGATTAAGTGAGAGCCAAAGAAGAAAGAAGGAAAGAGAGAGAAAGAAATTAAGAAAGAGAGAAAAAGAAGGAAAGAGGAGAGAAAGAAACACACACGGTGCTACCACCGCCATGTGTGTTAGAGAGAGAAGAAAATAGGAAAAGGGATTTGTGCACGGTGCTGCCATCATCATGTATGTCAGAGGGAGAAGAAAATAGAGAGAGATTTGTGCACAACATTACCATCACCGTGAATGTTAAGATAGAGAGAAAGACGGAACCGAAAGAATGAAGAAGAAAGGAGAAGAAGAGAGGGAGAGAAGAAAAGAAGAAAATCAAAAAGAAAAGAGGGAGGAAGGAGAAGAAAGAGAAAAAGAGAGGCATGCACGGTGATGGTCACTGCCATGCATGTTTGAGAGGAAGATGAGAGAGACAGAGAGAAGAAGAGGAAGATAGAGACGGAGTTAGATGAGAGGAAGGAGGAGGAGAGAGAAGGATAGAGATGAGGAGAGATAAAAGAGGAGGAGAGAGAAAGCTACCTTCATTGAGGGATACCTAAATTTTTCTTCTCTCTCATCTCTCTCTCTCTTAAAGACATGCCTCCTAAACTCAATGAAAAATTTATTCATCAATTGAAAGTATCAAGGGGGTCCTTTTTATAATTAAGTTTAGCATGTATGTATAGAATTGGGCTCAAACAAGGGTGGATGCCTAAAACCCATCTTAATTGATGATAATTACAATTATTTTGAATTAAAATAAAATCTAAAAATGGGTGTAAAGTGATTGTTTTACCCCTGCCTAACAATTTATGAAATTCAAAAATAGTCCCTTCTGCTGTTGCTCTGGTGCCCGTTTGACCAAAAGATGATTTTTTTTCTTGTAGAGCTCAACATGCGATCGATTTGATACCAACTTCAAGCCACGAATCGAGTTTTTTAAGCCATGATCATGCAACTTGAAATTTGTGTGAATCTTGGAAACTTATGATTGATAGTGTCCTCGTTTCTTGATATTTTTTGGTGATTTCTTCGTTGTATTGCACTGAGCATGTCGTCATGATCGCGTGGCAATAAACACAGCTCAATTTCATGCCCAAGCACAGATTTTGCATCGTTTGGGTTTTGATCAGAATCTGAATTCCGTCGACTGGAATTTATAACAGATTTGATGCCTTCATTTGTGAAATCCAATCGTTCATCATGCACGAGGCTCGGACCATGGATAGCCCTAAACCTTCCTTAACCAACATGTGCACGAATACGCATGTTAAAGGCTTGTGCGCGTGTGTGGGGGTATGTTTAAGGTCATGCCTTCTAGACCTGTGCAAAGCAAGTTAACGTCATGCGGTCAGGCCGTGTATTGCAGTTTAAATTCATACAACTAGGACCAGCAATTTAACGTTGTGCAACTAGACCTCCGTTACAGGTTAACGTCATATAGTTTGGACCATGGTGCTAAGCCTTTTAACATCGTGCTGCCATGAGGTGCACAATGGTTTAAGGTCATGCAGTTTAAAGCTATGCAGTTTAAAGTCATGCAGTTAAGACCATACAGTTTAAGGTCGTGCAACTAGACCTCCACTAAAGTTTAAGGTCATATAATTTGGACCATGATACTAAGCCATTTAACGTCATGCAGCCAGGATGTGTTCTACAGTTTAAGATCATATAGTTTGGGCAATGGTGCTAAGCCTTTTAACGTCAAGCGCTCAGGACGTGTACTACAGTTTAAGGTCACATAGTTTGGACCATGGCTCTGCATTTTAAGGTCATGCAGCATGGACCATGCAGTTTAAGGTCGTGCAACTAGACCTTTGCTGCAGTTTAAGGTCATACAGTTTAGGGTCGTGCAACTAGACCAAGGTTGTGCAGTTTAAGGTCATGCAGCATGGACCGTGCAGTTTATGATCATGCTATAGTTGAATGTCGTATAGTTTGGACCATGGTGTTAAGCCCTTTAATGTCATGCGGTCAGGACAGGTACTACAGTTTAATGTCGTATAGTTTGGACCATGACTTTGCATTTTATGGTCATGCAGCATGGACCATGCAGTTTAAGGTCATGTAACTGGACCTTTGCTGTAGTTTAAGGTCATATAGTTTGGATCATGCAGTTTAGGGTCGTGCAACTAGACCAAGATTGCACAGTTTAAGGTCATGCAGTACAGACCATTGTGTGGGTCGCCTAGTAGGTGAAGCTCCATGAGTATAAAATGAAAGGCCAGTAGGGGTTTAGATGAGAAGCAGACTTCAGTGGGGATTAGGGGATGAGTGCGACTCCCTGGTGAGACTCCATAGCGAATAAGCTTATAGAAGGTAACCCGACTCCTGGGGATAAGACAGTGCAAGACTAACCCACTGGGGATTGAAGGGGTAAGCATGACCTTTTTGGTATACACCTAACTCCATTGGGGCTGATGGGCTACGACACTAGTATAACTCTTAATGGGGATGATGGTAAAACACTCACTGTGATCGAGTTCAGACATACGCGGCGCTAGCCACAGACAGTAGCAACATATGTGGTGGTAGCATTACCGCATACAACGCTAGCATGAGCGACTTTGGCATGCACGGGAGTGGTCATGGGTGACAGTAGTACTGACAGGCACAACATTTGTTACACGTGGAGTTAGTCATGCTCGGCAATATAGAACACAACTGGGGTTAGCCTACGTTCGGGCCTCGGGCTTGAGCCCGACCCGGTCTTACCCTTTTCAAGGTTGATTCTCGACATTGCATAAGCAGCGGTAAGCATCTATTCGAGCCTCAGGTTTGAACCCAACCCGGTTCGACCTATTGAAGTTTGGCCTTCAAGGACTTGTCTGATATTCTTGCTTTGTGAGGGGCACTTCAGGGAAGCTTTGCCTATATAAGGGGATTAACCCCATTTTTCACCATTTTTATCTTAAGTAAAAACTTTTAATAGTGAGAGAGAGAAAGAAGACTTTCGGTGAGAACTCTGGTAAGGGCAAGGTTTTACAAGAATTTTGCAGCAAGAAGGAGAGAATTCCGGTTGAAAAGAGAGAATACAGGCCTGGGAAACACAGGGAGTGCAAGGGCTTTTTGGGTTCACTGTTGCCGGATTTTGAAGGAGGCAAACAGTTTACCGATCAACTAAGATTCCGATGGTAGAGTATCAGGACAGGGGAAAGGAATTCAAGTCACAGCAAGGAGTTGTCGGTGAACTTCTGTTGATTTTCGGGAGGTCTCCAGTGGTTTTTGGTGTCGGGAAGGAGAGGGAGACGTGTCAGTCAGTTTTCTGTGAGTGGAAGTGGTTTCCCAACGAGAAACCGAAGGGTCGAGGAGGCAAAAAGCTGCAATCAAGGGGAAGATGAGGATTTTAGGAATTTGATCCATCATGGAAGATGAGGAGTCTCGGGAAGGTGCACAGTCACCGGGGAGAAGAAGGGTCATGGGGAGACGAAGAGTCTCGAGAAGGTGAAGCGTCACCGTCGCGAGCGAACACGTGCGGTGATAGAGGACACAACCGACATTTAACCCCTTGTCAAACACAATTGACGTTACCCCTCTAAGTCACAATCGGTGTTAGCCTTTGAAAATGCAACCGGCGTTGGGCCTTAGTCGCTCATGGCCAACGGTATGATGCATTCGGCATTAGTCACGCGCGGTGATGATTCACACGCGGCAATTGTTGCGCACGATGCTAAGTTATGTGCGACGATGATCATGTACGGTGTTGAGTTATGCGCGATGATGATCACGCATGGTGCTGACTCAGGTAGACAAAGGGTGGTGTCCAATAGAAAGGTTGGGCTTATGATGCCTATTGGAAGCCGAGTCCTCAAGTACAATTGTGGACTCCATGTTGTTATGTGGAAGGGCGCTCATTGTGAGGAGGGCGTGCTCTCCATCATAGGCCAGTTCATTTCCAGAGAAGTCTACCTTGTATGACTGATATACTCGATCAAAGCACTTCCACCTTATTGTAATGGCCTGTAACCGTCCTCTTTTCCTCAGATGCAAGAGTGACGTGACGCTGGGGATCAACTGTCTTCTTTTCCTCAGATGCAAGAGCAACGCTTTCTCGCAGTCGTTATCTTTTTCTCAGATGTAAAAGATTTGTAACCTCCCTAATAATGGGCATTGATTGTAACTCTTAGCTCCTTCTAATGCAATAAAAGAGTTAAACTTCATTTGGATTGCCTTGCTTCTTTTTCTTTCCCTTTCTTTTATTCTTAACCCTTTTTTATTGCACATTGGATCCTTTAAGAGCGTATTAGGGATAATACTTCTTCAGATATTGCCCATTGACAGGGGCAAGATCAATGAAGTGATTGATCGATTTTGACAGTGTCATCATATTTTCTTTTCCTTTTACCATTTTTTTATTCTAACACTTGTAATATCCCCTTGCTTTATGAATAAAATTATCATTTTTACTTCAGTGTGATGCGTGACTCTTTTTTTTATTTGCTTCTGTGCACTCTTCCTCTTGCTCTTGTCCATTGTTTCTTCCCCTTCATGGAATGGGACGTGGAGGGATACCCTACACCTTGCTTTGTTTTGTGACAAGTCACTGTAGCTTCAATGACCTCGAATGGGGGAGCAATTGCTTCTTCTCCCCTTAATGTTTGAATGAACTTGGGCTCATAATTCATTGTTCTCATAATGTGATGAGCCTAATCATTGTAAATAGTCTAATCAGGAGGAGCTTTGGCTTCTATTCGAGGTGCATTCACCCCAAGCCCATCGTAGCTCTTGGTTTCAGGTACGAACACCTTTAGGTGTTTTGAGGCAATACGCATAACCCCCAATTGATTTTGGAGACTGCGAACGTCGCTTCTTAACGACGTGGAATTTTTCTCTCAATTGCAAGTCATCTTCTGAGAAGGTGATCGCCATGCATCCACTTAAGATAGTTGGGTCCATCTCAATGGGTTCCACCTCGGGCTCGTACACCTATGGATTCAAAAGAGCCTGAACAAGAACCATACAGTAATCCCTTGAGAGCATGAGAGCATCATAGATGCTAAGAAGGGCTGGAAGTTTCCTTACATGTCCTATCACATCATATTTAACCTTTTCATCGTCAACTGTTTGTGTTCCTGCTCCTACCACGAGCTTTGGTGGTATAATAGGTTTAGGTGGAAGAGGTTTATTTTGGGTTGCTGACTGGCATGATTACACAACCTGCTTAATTTGGGTAATCTGAGTGAACTGGGAAGGAAGAGTTTGTTTTGACAGAGTGGGAGTTTGAGGTTGAGGCTTAGGAGGTGGCTGGGTATATGGGACCAGCGACATCCCAAGAAATTTGAAGATGGGTGAACTGTCCAAGGTATTTGGGCGAGGAAGGGGCTTAGGGAGCTGGAGGATGCGTAAATTGTTTAAAGTATTGGGGAGAGGGAGTAGTGACATACCAAGAAACTTCAAAATGCTTGGCTTCTGAGGTGGAGGTTGTAGCATTTTCCCTGACCTTAGACTCATCTGCCCTGTGCTGGGTAATGCTTTTAAGCTTTGCACCATGTGACAAGCTTTCTGATAATAGAAGATCTGCCCTCTTGATTCTCTGCTCAAAGTCGGGCTCAAGAAGTGACTGTAGTTTCTTTAGTTTTGACCTCTTGTGTTTCTTAGTGGAACAAGATGGATTTGCCTTTTCTTGAGCTGTAAGAGCGTTAGCAACTCTCAAGAATCTAGCTGCCTGAGCTAACGCCTTTTTCAGCCTTCTCCGGTGCGTCCTGCTTATATTGGTTCCTTCAAGCGCTATGCTAAGAGCCTTGAAGTATGGATATTTCTAGGTTGTACCTGTAGGAGATATAGAAGAGGAAGGATAAGAAGACAAAGAAGTTGTGGAAGTCAAAGCATTCGCATAGGTCATGCCCCCCATATATGATGATATGGACACCGAAGACTCTTGGCTCTTTGAGCCTGATGATGGGTGCCTCATCTTTCTTATGAACTGTCATTGCGTGGGACACTTCTGCTGCCCCAAATGTTCGATGGGAAGAGAAAAAGAAGAGAGAGAAAGGGGAGAGAAAAGAAGAGAGAGAAAAGAAGGAGAAAAGAAGAGAGAAAGAAGCGAGGAAAAGAAGAGAGAAAAGAAGAGAGACAGAGAGAGAAAACAGAAAGAAAAGAAGAGAGAAAAGAGAGAGAAAAGAAGAGAGAAATGAGAGAGAAAAGAAGAGAGAGAAAAGAGAAAGAAAAGAAGAGAGAGTAAGAAGAGAGAAAGAAGAGAGAGAAAGAAGAGAGAAGAAAAAAAGAGAGAAAGAAGAGAGAAGCATGGTCGACGATGGATTCTGTCATTCATCATAGAGAAAGAGGAGAGAGAAAAAACATGGATGACCATGGACTTCTGTCGTCCATGACAGAGAAAAAGGAGATAGAAAGAACATGGACGACGATAGACTTCTTCCATCCATGATAGATAAAGATGAGAGACAAAAAACATGGACAACGATGGACTTCTATCATCCATGATAGAGGAAAGATAATAGAGAAAGAACATCGACGACGATGGACTTCCTCCATTCATGATAGAGGAAAGACGAGAGAGAAAGAACATGAACAGTGATGGACTTCCACTGTCCTTGACAAAGGAAAGAGGAGAGAGAAAGAACATGGATAGTGATGGACTTCCGCCGTCCATGACAGAGAGAGAGACATGAATGAGAAAGGAGTGTCATGCGCGATGACCATCGCCGTGCACAACATGGGAAAGGGAAACTTGAACATAGGCCCGACCCACCACTCGAGTTAATGCTCGCCTCACTTTGCATGTCTTTAGAGGACTAAGGGGAAAACTGAGAACGTCATACCCTGCGCCCGGCCCACCACTCGGGTTAATGCTCGCCTCACTTTGCATGTCTTTAGAGGATAAGGAGAAAATTGAGAATGTCATACTCGGTGAAGGGCATCGTCGTGTATGACTGAAGAGAAAAAGAAGAGAGAAAAGAAATAACAGAGTGAGAGAAAAATAGGGACAAAGAAAGTGGGTAGGGAAGAGAAAGAGGAAAGGAAAGTAGAGAAATAAGAAAGGAAAGAAGAGAGAGTAAAGGGAAGTGAGGAGAGAAATTGAGCGAGAGCTAGAGAAGAAATAAGGAAACAGAGAAAGAAATTAGTAGAGAGAGAAGAAGAATAAGGAAAGAGGAGAGTAAAAAACATGCACGGCACAGCCACTGCTGTGTGTGTTAGAGAGAGCAGAAAACAGGGAAAGGGATTTATGCACAGCACTGTCATCACCGTGTATGTCAGAGAGAGAAGAAAATAGAGAGAGATTCATGCATGGCATTCCCATTGCCGTGCATGTTTAGATAAAGAGAGACAGAGAGAAAGATAAAGCCGAAAGAATGAAGAAGAAAGGAGAAGAAGAGAGGGAGTGATGAAAAGAAAAAAAGCAAGAAGAAAAGAGGAAGGATGAAGAAGAGAGAGAGAAAGAGAGGCATGTATGATGATGGTCACTGTTGTACATGTTTGAGAGGGAGATGAGAGCAATAGAGAGAAGAAGAGGAAGAATAGAGATAAAGTTAGATGAGAGGAAGGATGAGGAGAGAGAAAGACAGAGATGAGTTGAGAAAAGAGGAGGAGAGAGAAAGTTACCTTCATTGAGGGGTACTAGACTTTTTCTTCTCTCTCCTCTCTCTCTCCAAGATGTGCCACCCAAACTCAATGGAAAAACTCAAACTTTATTCATCAAATTAAAAGTATGAAGGGGGTCCTTTTTACAATTAGGTTTGGCATGTATTTATAGAATTGGGCCCAAACATGGGTGGATATCAAAAACCTATCTCAATTGATGATCATTACAATTATTTTGAATTAAAATAAAATTTAAAAATGTGTGCAAAATGACTAACAATTCATGAAATTCTAAAAGAGTCCCTGTTGTTGCCCTATAACATGCGTGATCTTTTGTGGATGATCAGTAGTTGCTCTGGTGCCCGTTTGACTGAAGGATGATTTTTTTCTTCTAGGGATCGGAGTGGCAATCGATTTGGTACCAACTTCGAGCCACGAATCGTGTTTTTTATGCCACCATCATGTGACTTGAAATTTACGTGAACCTTAGAAACTTCCTATCGATAGTGCACTCGTTTCTTGATGTTTTTCCAAGTTTTGCCATCAAGATCATGTGGCAACAAATGTAGCTCAATTTCGTGCTTGGACGAAGATTTTGCATCGTTTTGGTTTTGGTTGAAATCTGAATTATGAGGGCTGGAATTTACAATAGTGTGGACCCCTTTGTTTGTGAAATCTGACCATTCATCACGTGTAAGGTTCGGATCAAGGATAACCCTGAAGCTTACGCACGTGATGGAACTGGTCTCACGTCGATTCGTTATGCGTGCAACATAATTTGGCCGCTTGAGCGAGGAGTGTCGCTATTGATTTTTCTGCAACTTTCTTTACGAATCGACAACCTCTCTATAGCTTTTCTCCCCACTCGGGTGTGGTCACGGGGCGTGCCACATATCCAAACGCTTCGTCTTGACGAGACAACAGCTCACAAAATTTGAGCGCGATCCGACTCGAGACAGGTGAGATATGGCTCCCGAAAGTCACTTCCCAGAACTATAAAAACAACCACCATCAATGGTGATTTGGTTCAGGGAGGGCACATTGGGAATAGTGTGGGGCTTACCCCTTTTCGGTCTTTTACCCATAACTTTGTCCAGGAGTGCTTGATTAAGCCGAAACCTGACCCATAATGGTTTTCGACTATTTCGGATCTAATGGCGGTTGTCCCACAACAATTTGATGCACCAAAAATGGGTTCTAGTTACATGGTCTGTTTTAGGGTGTTAAAGGCTGATTTTTCGAAGTTGTTTCTTTGTCTGTACTTCCTTAGACATGTTGGATTGCGACAAAACTTGGTATGTGGCCTTTTGAAGTGCTTTTGAATATTCCTACTTGTTTTGGGGAAATTCTGAGACTATCGATAATTCCACTATAATTCAGGCTTTATTGATCGGCTTCCTCTTTATTCTGTATCAGGGATGAAGGTGCTGAAAAATGTCTTCAAACACGGGTTAATCACTTACTGGTCTAGCCACTGTGTTAGTCTAGCCACTTGGTCAAATTCTTCTCTTCTCTTTCCTCTATTCTATCTCTTTCTTCTTTTTTCATCACCCCAACCTCTATCCTCTTATTCTTTCCTTCTTCTTTTGGATGTTCATGCCTGTGTGCATTCGCCCAAAGACAAGGTGGGGTCCCTTGGCCCACTTGTCTTGTAAAATTATCCATGTATGTGTGATTGCCAAAACATGAGAGTACAGGTCAAGGGCAATGATTTTGAACTAGTTGAAGAACTAGGGGCTTTCTGTCGTGATCTAAGACGGCACCGATGCAAGCAAGCCCAAGTGAGTCACGGACCCAGGTGAGGTGTGTCCTGCCTCACACCAAATTCCTCTATTACCGGTTGGTGTACATGCTCTTATTTCTTAACAAGGTTCTTGAGAGAGCGGTATCAAGTCCCGAGTTCTCCTTGAAACTCGAGGCACATGCGACCAGGTCATCCCAACTAGGGGGCGAGATCGAGGCTTCTAAGCACCGAGACTTGGGCAAAGCAATCTAACTTCATGCGGTCTAGAATGACAACAGAAAGAATGAAAATTATAGAGAGAGAGTAAGAAGTAAGAGAATAGGACAGAGAAGAGAAAGAAAGAGAGGAAGAGAAAGAAAGTAGGAGAAGAGTGTGAGAGAAGAGAGAAGGAAGGAGAAAAGAGGGTGAAAGACATAGTTGGCGCTAGGCATCACCGGCTGTGTTGGAAGAGGAAGTGAAGGGAAGACACAATCGATGCTAAGCATCGCCAACTGGGTTGGAAAGAAAAAGAGAAGGAAAGACACAGTCGGTGCAAGGCATCGCCGACTGGGTTAAAAGAGAAGAGAGAGACGGACACAGTCGGCGCTAGGCTTTGTCAATTGTGTTTAAAAAATGAGGAAAGAAAAACACAGTATGCGTTGAGCATCACCCGTTGGGTTGGAATCAGAAGAGAGAGAAAGGTGCAGTTGGTGCTAGGCTTCGTCGATTGTATTAGACATAAAAGAGAGAGAAGATGCAGTTGGTGCTAGGCTTCGTTGACTGTATTCCATAGAGAAGAGAGAGAAGATGCAGTCGGTGTTAGGCTTCAACGACTGTATTGGATAGATAAGAGAGAGAAGATGCAGTCGGTGCTAGGCTTTGCTGACTATATTAGACAGAGAAGAGAAAGAAGATACAGTCAACATTAGGCATTGTCGATTGTATTAGACAGAGAAGAGAGAGAAGATGTAGTCAGTGTTAGTCTTCACAGACTGTGTTAGACAGAGAAGAGACAGAAGATGCAGTCGACACTAGATTTCACTGACTATATTAGACAGAGAAGTGAGAGAAGATGCAATCGGTATTAAGCTTCACTGACTGTGTCAGAAGAAGAGAGAGATAGAGATGAGAAAGAGGAGAAAGAAAGAGAGATAAAAATGAGAAAGAGGTGAGAGAAAGAGAGATAGAGATGAGAAAGATGAGAGAAAAAGAGAGATAGAGATGAGAAAGAGGAGAGAGAAAGAGAGACAGAGATGAGAAAGATAAGAGAGATAGAGATGAGTGAGAGGGGGGAGAAAGGGAGAAATAAAGATGAGATGACAAGAAACAAATGAGGAAAGAGGGGAGGAAGAGAAAGAGGGGAGGATAAAGAAATAGAGGAGGAGAGAGAAAGAGGGAAGGAGAGAGAAAGATGAGAGAAGAGAAAAAATTACCTTATCGAAGGGTATCGACCCTTTTCTTCACTCTCCTTGTTGAAAGAATGAACCCCAAACTCTTTTACAATTTTGCTTTGCATGCTTGTATAGAATTGGGCCCAAACATGGGTGGACACCCAAAAACTACCTAGATTTGAAGATAATTACAATTTAATTGAATTAATAGAAATTTTAAAAATGGGTGCAAAAGGACTGTTTTGCCCCAACCTAACAATGCGTGGAATTTCAGAACAGTTCTTGCTATTGCTTGAGAACTTGTGTGATCTTTCATAACTGATCTGGGGTTGTTCTGTTGCCTGTTTGACCAAAGGATGATTGTTTTCTTATGGGGCTCGACATGGCGATCGATTTGATACCAATTTCAAGCCATGAATCATGTCTTTAAGCCATGTTCATGAGACTTGAATTTTGGATGAATCTTGAAAACTTCTGATTGGTAGTGTGCTCTCTCCTTTATGTTTTTCTTTTGTTTCTTATTTGAATTACACTGATCATGCCATCATGATCACATTACAATGAGCACAGCTTGATTTTGTATTTGGATGAAGATTTTGTCGTCTTGCATTTTTGACCGAAATCTTGAAATTCAACGGCTGAAATTTATAGCAGCTTCGACGCCTCCGTGTGTGAAATCCAACAATTCATTGTACATTCAGACCAGAGCTAACCACTGACCTCACGCACATGATGTAATTGGTTTCATGCCGATCGAGTATGTGAGCGTCGTGATTTGGTTGCCGGAGTGGGGGGCGCTGCTGCTAAATTTTCTGCAACTTTTCTTCGCAGGTCAGCAACTTCTCTCTAGCTTTTCTCCTTGCTCGGGCATCGTCACGGGGCGTAACACATGTCGAAACGCCCGTCTTGATGAAACGAACATACTCACCAAATTTGACCTTGATCTGACTTGGAAGGAGTGAGACATAGACCCTGAATTCACTGCCCATGATTGTAAAAATACCCACCTTTAATGGTGTTTTGGTGCAGGGTGCCCACACGAGAATAGTGTGCGGCCTACCCCTTTTCGATATTTTACCCATAACTTTGTCCTAGAGTTCCCGATTAAACTGAAACTTGACCCATAGGGGTTGAATCCATTAGCTGTTTGACGCATCAAAGAGATAGTTCTAGTTATGGGGTCCATTTCAGGGTGCTAGTGGCTGATTTTACAAGAATTATTTCTTTGTGTTCACTGCCTTAAATATGTCTGATCACGATGAAACTTAACAGGTGGCCTTTTGGAGTGCTTATGAAGATCTTGACCAATTCTAGAAGAATTATGAGACTGTCAAAATTTTCCCTTATTTTGTAGGTTTTATTGACCTGCTTCCTCTTTAATCAGCATCTGGGACCAAAGTGCTGAAACATGCGTTCAAATAGCTTGCCCCACAGATTGTTGCACTTCGAGAGAAGCGAGAACGACAACATTTAGAAAATTTCCTTCGATTTTTTCTGTTTTTTCTTTCTAGTCACAAGTCCACTTGAACACCGAGGAGATTCACGCAATGGTGCGACTAGGATACTCAGACGTAGGGATGCATTATTCACGGGTCCATCTGTGGAGACTTTAGGGGAGAAGAGGCTTTTTTGAGGGATATTGTCGAAGTCCTTACCCTCATGCAGACTATTTGTGATTTTGACTGAGGATTTTGTACGGACCTCGACAGTCAGAATCAGGCCTGTCTGTCAATTGAGTACCATGTTGAAGGCCATTGTTCCCATTTAGTTTGGATTTGTGTATATCCACTAGTGTTGAGCCATGTTTCGAGGATTACGTGAATGGTATCTTGAAAGGCCTTTGCGTTAGTGCCGTCTGCTTCGTGCATCATTCATTCCTTGGCGAGTAGGGTACCTCAGTTTATCAAGGTGACCAGCTTTGGGTACAATCACCCTTACCCACTGCTTTGTAGCTACAACAATCATCTGATTACAGCTCAAAATTCATGACTGGCCAGTTATTCTTTGGCAAGTAGGGTACTTCAGTTTATCGAGCTAAGCAGCTCTAGGTACAACCTCCCCTACCCACTGCTTTGCAACTCTGACAATCATCTGATTGTCGCTCCAAAGTCATGGTTGACTTAGCTTCCTTGGGACATCTTCAACATCTTGGAAGTCTGTTGGTGACCTTATGAGAATGATGCTCTTTGTCATGAGACTTGTCTTGTCTTCTTGGCAAATCTTCTATCCTTCGAGTCCTTTCTGACGAATGGACTCAAGCTTTTGGATCATGGTATGTGTCACCAAGGATTTTTCTTTTTGAGTGAGGGTAGAAGCCGCCTATTGAGGCGAACACTGCATCAACTTCTTTATTGATCCAAGCATCCTTTACGGATTTTCACTTGAACTTGGGAAGTGACGTGGTTGGATGGTTTTTACCAAATTCTTTTTATTTGGGGCCCTTTTACCCTTGACCTCTCGGCCATGTCCATCCTTATTCTTCCATTCTTACTCACGATGCCCTTTCGGGTTTTCACCATGCTCGAGTATTTATTTACGGAACTCTTTTACTTATGGTTTCGTGACCATGCCCATCCGTCATTTTTACTCATAGCGTTCCTTTGTTAAGGTATACACCATGCCCATTTTTATTTTTATTTTTGTGAAGACGTGTTTAAGGTCATGCTTTCGGGACCTGTGCAAAGCAATTTATCGTCATGGGGCCAAGACTTTCACTATGGTTTAAATTCATACATCTAGACCATAATGGAGATGGATGGCAGTCTGTAGAGGCAATGGAGTGAGTATGTAGTGGTTTAGCTCACTGTTGAGGAGATGGCATGAGGCTACTTGTGAAAGATGGATGATGTATGAAAGGAAGGTGGAAAGTGGTGACCCACTAGCTTATGACGAGTATAAGTGGCAGAATGGTTCACTATTTTGTGAGAACGGATGAGGCTCATTGGGGAATGATATGTGATTATGAAATGAATGGAATCACTGGGGAGATAGTAATAGTGGTGCTCGTATGTGGGGGCGCGTTTATGGTCGTGCCTCCTGGACCTATGCAAAGCAGTTTATCGTTATGCAGCCAGAACGTGTACTATAGTTTTAGGTTCATATAAATTAGATCGTGGTTATGAAGTTTAGAGTCATACAACTAGGACCGTGCAATTTACGATCATGTAAGTAGACCTTTGCTACAGTTTAAGGTCATATAGTTTGGACCATGGTTATGCAGTTTAGAGTCATGCAACTAGGACCGTGCAGTTTAAGGTCGTGTGACTAGACCTCCGCTACAGTTTAAGATCATATAGTTTGGACCATGGTTATGAAGTCTAGAGTCATGAAACTAAGACCGTGCATTTTAAGGTCGTGCAACTAGACCTCCGCTACAATTTAAAGTCATATAGTTTTGACCATGCACTTTAGGGTGGTGCATCTAAACCAAGGCTATACAGTTTAAGGTCATGCAGGACGGACCATGGTTGTGCAGTTTAGGGTCATGCAGCACAGACCAAGGCTGTGCAATTTAGGGTCATGCAGTACAGACCATGGTTTGGGTGACTATGTAGGTGAGACTCCATAGGGAATAGGTCTATGGATGACAATCTGACTCCCTGGGGATAAAGTGGTTAGTGTCATACATAAGCAGAGGGTTCAGATGGCAAACGAAAGAAGGCTTCACTGGGTATTAGGGTGCGAGTATGACTCCCAGGAGATGAAAGATGAGACTCCATGGAGAATAGGTAAGCCGACTCCATGACGATAAGATAACAAAGTAGTAGTGACTTGGTGTGAAACAGACCCACTGGGGATTGAAGAGATAAGAATGACCTTAACTCCACTAGGGATAATGGGCTGCAGTACGGGTGTGACCCACAATGGGGATGAGCGACAGTGGCCCGCTCCTTACTCCATTAGGGATGATAGATCACGCACAACTTTGGCATAGGTTGCTTAAAATACAATCGATGTCAGGTGCAGCAACCATTATTTGTTGAGCAGTCAGCCGACGCTAAGTCTATAAAAACACACCCGACGCTGAAGTCTATAAAAACACACCCAACGCTGAAGTTGGCCAACACTGACTCTTAACCACTCAGCCGATGCTAGCTTGTTAAAATTACAGTGGGCGCTGAAGACGACATGTGCCACCACTAGCGCTGAGTTGCTGAGCACACAACCGGTGCTAAGTTTGTTGAAACATAGTTGACGCTAGGTCACTTTGACTGTATAATCCGTGCTGGGTTATTAAATACGTAGCTGGCGCTGAGGGCAGCCCATGCTATAGTTTGAACACGGTCGGTGCTGGGTTATTGAGCACATGACCGATGCTAGGGCTGTTGAAACACAGTCGACGCTAGGTCACTTCGACTACATAGACGGTGCTTGGTTATTAAAAACACAGTCGGTGCTAAGGGAAGCCCATGCTATTATTTGAACATGGCTGACGTGGGTTATCGAGCACTCGACCGGCGCTAGGGCGGTTGAAACTTAGCCTGCGCTAGGTCACTTCGACCGCATGGGCGGCGCTGGTTGTGGATTGGTACTCGGGCTGTAGCCCAAGCCGGACTCGGCCTTGATGAGGTGGTAAATGAAACTTTTCTCGAGCCTCAGCTCAAAACTCGATTCAGTCCAACCCATTTGTTGGGCTTTTACAGGCGGCGATGCGAGTTGCCTTGGATCAAGCCTGACCCGGCTCATCGTTGTTTTGCTTTCCTTGGACACTGCTGAGAGTCTCAGTTTTTTAGGGGCATTTGAGGGTAGTGTTGGCTATATAAGGGGGTCAAACCCCATTTCCTTCACGGTTCACCAAAGATAAAAAACTTAAACAAATTTTTTAACAGTGAGCAGATGATTTTTGGGTGAAATCTTTGGCAAGCAGAGAGATTCCGATAAGAGATCAAGTGTTTCAACAAGCCTTACAGGGAAGGTTTCACCAAGATTGTGAAGGGATTGTCGAAAAATGAAGAGTTGCAGGAGTTTCTCGTTTTAGCACAAGAGGTTTTACGGGAAGCAGGAGAACTCCGGCTGTGATCTTCAAGGGTAGAAGAGGCGAGAAGTTCCACAGTTCGCATTTTCGCAATCTTTGGGAAGTTTTCGAGAGCTTAGAGGGTTTCTTGGTGACTTAGGGAAACTTGTTGAGGGTTTTCGATGGAGTTTTTGTGACTTCCAGGCCCAGACGCGGGGGGGGGCTGAAAAGTCTCTCAGTGAGTTTCTGACTGTGCAGGAGAGGTTCCAGCAAAACACCAAAGAGTTGGAGGAAATGAACGATCATGGGAGGTGAACCGTCGCCGGAGGTTGATGGTTTTCGCTTGGAGGTCGTGCAATCATTTTACGGAAGCGAAGGGATTTCAGAGATGAAAATGAGGAGTTTCAAGAGGCGAACAATCAAGATAGTGTCAGCCCTGGCAGAAGCATGGCCGGCACTGACACAGCCGACGCTGATGGTTATAAGCATAACTGGCACTGATACGGTCGGTGCTGATCCTCAAGAAAGGCAGGCGACGTTGGCTTTTGGGGGCACAGCCGACGTTGGCCTTTGGGGATCACAGCCGGCACTAGCTTCAGACGGTGCTCCTCAGCTCATGTGGAACATTGTGACACGCACAGTGCTGCTTGCATGTGGTAGTAAGTTACATGCGTGAATTGGGGCGCTCAACAATGATCTACATACGACGATGTTCATGCATGGTGCTATCATGGGTCGACAAAGGGTGGTGACTGATGGTAAAGCATGGCTTGTAATACTTGTTAAAAGCCAAGTCCTCCAGCATAGCAGTGAAGTCCATGTTGTTCTGTGGAAGGGCATTCACTATGAACAGGGTATGCTGTCCATCATAGGCCAGTTCCTTGCCAAAGTAGCCTACTTTGTATGTTTGATACACACATCAAATGAATTATGCTTTATATGTTTGATATACATGTCAGATGAGATATTTGGTGTGTATGTTTGATATACATGTCGGATGAACTGAAGCTAACTTCTTTCGAGTGGTTTCACATTGTATTTTGGCCTGTAACCGTCCTCTTACGGTAGGTTTCAGATGAATTGAAGTTCACTCTCCTATTATCACCTTCTACGCTTTTTCCGCCATCTTCTGTCTCTCCTAAATTATTTTCTTCTTCTTCAGAGACTGAAGTAGACAACTACGGCCCCTCTGAGCCCATTATTATTGCTTCTGATCAAGAAGGGACTCTTGATCTAAGTCCAAGGGTTGTTCCTGAGTCAGAGCCAACTCGAATGGAGACTGAGGAGGCTAAAGGCCCCGAAGCAACAGCTCCAAAAAGGGGCTCTGATGTTGATGTGGCCTCCATGCCTCAAGATTTTAGTGCTCTGACTGAGGCAAGGGTTATGACCCAAGAAGAAGGGCCCATAGTTAATGATGCCCATGAGAACCAAGAAGTTACAGCTCCCGAGGGCACAGATCTTGGAGATGAGGGTGATGAGATTTTTGTGATGGAGGTCTTAGCCATTGGGGGCGTAGCACAGATGAAAGAAACGATGGTTGAAGCTAAATCGTCTGACAAAGGCCAGAGGGAAGAGGAAGTTCCTGAACTTGCCAATACTGAAGTGGCAGATCAGGAGGGCGAGGAGCAAGGGGAAAACGTTCTCCAGAACCTGTGGTTACCGAAGTAAAGCGAAGTGGACGTTCCTGAACTTGCTAATGCTTAAGTGGTAGTTCAGAAGGGTGAAGAGCAAGGGGAACAACTTTCTTCAGAGCCTGTTGGGACAGAAGTGGAAGCCCCCATAAACGAGGGTCAAGGTGACGACACTGGTGTTGAAGCCCAGGCAGGTTGAGACAAATGCCTCTGAGAGTGAAGTATAAGAAGCTCTGGACTTTGCCATTGTTCTAGAGGAGCCAGTGGCTCAGATGATTGTTGCTTCGACCAGCCCGGCCCTCGAAGTCAAAGTCTCTTCAGTTGTAGTAATCCCAACAATGTCATCTAGGCCCATCTTTAGTGGGGTTTCTAGTATGATGGCTGACATGCTTCGAGAAGGCCTTTAGGGCTTAAGGGAGATGCTTTTCATTGAGGTGGGCGAGGCTTTGGCTAAACTGAAGGAATTCGCTGTGACCGTCACGATTGGGAGTGCACCAGAAGTCCTTTCTCATTTTGATGCAACGCTAAATGAGCTAGAGAGCTAGTAATTGGGAATACTGCATCATGAAGCGGAGACCAGTAGGTTAGCCTCCTTAGAGGACTCCATCTTGCGTCGTCACGAGGAGATAGATTCCTACACTAAGAAGAAGGCCACTATAACTGGCCGTTAGTAGGATTTCAAGAGGGAGAGGCAAGGCAACTATAAGAGGATGGTCGAGATAAGGGAGGAGATGCGAATATTATGGTAGGAATTCGCTGGTCTTGAGACGAAGATGATTCAGAGGAGGGCCATGGAGGCTTCTCTGGTTACAGATTTGTCCAAACTCAATCGCACCCTTGAGTCTGAAACTGTGGCGATGGAGGAGAAAACCCAGATGGTGGCCGAATTGAAGGAGCGCATCCAGAGCACCGAGACTTCTCCCACAACATGCAAGGCTGAGATCAATAGGATAATTGACCATTTTTTAATGTGCCTTTTCTTTTGCCAACACTTGCTCGCTCATTAATAAAATGCTTCTTTTTCCCTCCTGGCTATCTTTGTTGTATGGTTTCATTGTCTCAAGAGGCTAATACCCTAAGCATTGTTTAGTCCCGTGACGGGCTGCTATGGCTTCAATGACTTCAAAATGGGGAGCCGTCACTTTCTAACCTTTTAAAGTTTGATTTGCTAAGGGCTCATAATTCATTTTCCTCATTATTTGATGAGCTTGTTTGTTGTAAATAGTCCAATTAGGAGGGGCTTTGGCCTCCATTAGTGGTGCATTTACTTCAAACTCATCATAACTTTTAGTCTCAGGCACGATCTCCTTGAGATATTTTGAAGCAATGTGCATAACCTCCAATTGGCTCTGGAGACTGCGCACTTCGCTCCTTAACTTAGCTAGAGGATCGTGCTCTTGAGTGGAAGAAGATTGTCCTTTCTCAAATTGCACTCCTCCCATCGTACTCGAAAAGTATAAAACTTGTGGCTGGTCCATGATCCGAGGAGCATCCTCTATGCTTATAGCAACTGGGTCTTGAAAAATCTTTCGCGACAGTTGACGTGCCACTCCTGCTTTCTAGAGTGTGATGGGGATGTGCAGAACGTTTTAATGGTTCGACGTATAAGTGATCTTTGGAGATTAGAATTCTATCCCCATAACTAGCTCAATCTCAGAGATGACCTCTGGTTCATCTTCTTGCCAAGGTGGTCTAGAACTAGGGGCAGAGGGTGAGGACTCCTCTTGAAGTGAAGAAGGGGTTTCTTCAGGGATGATTTCGAGGATGCTAGAATGAATAGGGGTTAAAGGAAGAGTTTTGTCTTACCTCACCTCTTCCTTGAACATGTTTAGCAATGTTCTCCCCACATCCTCCTGAGGTAAAGATCATGTCGTCATTGCAAACTTGTGATCCTCTCATTTAGCTTCTGAGGCGACACCAGATTTGTGAAGTAATATTTAGCATCAACATAGTGAGTTTCGGTTGCAAGAAATGGTATTTTGTCAGCATAGACCGTATGCTATCTCCCATATCTACTATACTTGAAGCACTGATGCAACGATGGAACCACTTCCTAGTCATGGAGCCATGGCCGACAGAGGAGAATGTTGTAGGAAGTGTAGGTGTCAATTTCATGAAACTGGGTGTAGTCGTTCAGCTCACTGATCTTAAAACGAAGATGAACTATGCCAGATGACTTCTCTCTTGACTGGTTGAACCCTTGGACAGTGACATGGGTTGGAGTAAGATCCTCAGACCCTAATACCAATCAAGTAAGGATCCTCCTTGAAATAAGGTTAATTGTCGACCCTGCTTCTAACATGATTCGGTTGATGGGCCCTTTGACTCTCTCACTCTCTGCTCAAAGTCAGGCTCAAGGGGCCTCTGGGGTTTCTTTGTCTTTGACCTTTTTCTCTTCTTTGAAGAGGATATTTGTGCTTTAGTACGAGCTGTCATGGTGTCAACAATTGTCAAGAATCCTACTTTCTGAGCTAGCGTCTTTTTCAACCGTCTCCATTGCATTCTAGTTATGTTTGATCCCTTAAGTTCTCTGTCAAGAGTCTTGAAGTCTGGACATATCAAGGTTGTACTTGTAAAAGACATAGATGCAGAAGACTGAGAAGTAGAAGAAGAAGAAGGAGAAGGGCTAGAAGGTGGGGGACTTTTAAGGTCGTTCACCTCATCAAACCGCTCTGAGCAGCTTTTTACGTCATCACCAGGGTTGGACAAGTGCAGGGGTTCTTTTAGGTGTTGCACTTGCCTAGACCATTGATGAATTCTTTTAATATCGTCACCCTCATTGGACGTATTGTGAGTGGAAGTGGACTCTGGGAGGTCTTCTCGATGGGAAGGAAGAAGGAGCGTGTCAAGGAGAAACTCTAGTAAAGTTGGTAGTGGGGGAAGGGGCTTGAGAAATTCCTGCTCGACTAGCAGTTGAGCTGTCTTGTTTCTTTGGTGAGTAGCCCTCGGTGCCCATCTCCTTTTGGTTTTCTGAGGTGGTGTTTGATTCATCCCACTAGGCTTGTGAATGACCTTAGCTTGGAGAACTGCTTCTTGCCTTAAAGACTTAAGTCTGCTTCACCTGTGGTGAACTATCCATGGCTGGGAAGTCAAGGGTTCTGTAGAGTTTGAATCGTTATTAGGAAGGTCCTGTGTTGGGAGGTCCTCTTGCATTGGCGGAACAGTGGCTTGGGGTCACTTATTGGGATGTTGTAAAGCCCCGCATTTTCTTTACAAATATATCATGGAAACTGGTGCATTCCCACAAGTAGTGACCCCATATCCGGTGATACAGTCACCAACGGTCCTCGGTCCCCTTAGCAAGGCGTCGGGAGTGCCTTGCCTGCTTCAATGTGATTATGCCTTCATGAAGCATTATAACTAAGAAGGCGTGAAGGATACCAGGGGCTTCGTCTTCTTCCTGGATGGTTACTGTATGGGAGGCTTCTGCTGCCTTGAAGGCCTTCTTTAAGTCTTCGAGCTTTATTTGACCCTTCTGGATCAGGGCCTCGATAATATCTTTTAGCGTGTAGTAGTCATCTGTGGGATGATTGATCCTTCTATGATAAGCGCAATAATTTTCCTGAGTATCAAGGCCAGCTTGCTCAGGAAACTTGGCCTTTGGAAGCGGAATCATATTATATTCCAATAATAACTGAAACAGTGCAGGGACCCATTCCTTCTCAAAGGGGTAGACCTTGTTCCTATGTCTCGTGAAATAATCACCCCGATCAAGGTTGGCCGACGGGGGTACTCGGTTGTACAACTGTTGTTGCCTGTCTGCCTTCTTGAGGAGTTGTCTTTACTGTGCTCCCCCCTTTGGAGAGGTCCAAAGTTTGGGAGGGAGCCTTCTTTGGGTCAGTGACCGTGACGGCTACACTGATTACTCCTTTCTGTTGACCGCTCCGTGTGTTGTTCCGAGAGCTACCATTGCCCCAGTTGTTCGTTGAGCGTGCAGATGGTTGTCGTGACCCCCCGTGGTGGCATGATAGACTTTCTATCCAGACTGATTTAGAGATCAATTTTGACATGGAGGTTGGATTAGAGTTCTCGACATGTAGAGTGATGTTGGATCCCATGTTTCGCATGCAAGTTTGGACTGCTTCCTTCTCGGGCATAGGATTAGGATCGCGAGCTTTCTCTATCTTGATATGAACTAGTCTACGGGCTCATTAGGGTCATGAGTCAGGGTGAGAAGTTCGATGGTTTGAACTTCTCTCTCGACCTCATAGAAGTGTTGATAAAACAATTTTTCCATTTCCTCTCATATATGTACTGAGTTTGGAGGGAGTCGAGAGTACCACTGAAAAGTTGGGCTGTCAAGGCTTTCAACAAACTGATGGAGAAGATGTCTCCCGTCGGCTGCTGTTTCTCAACATGCTGCCTGGAAGTGGGCAATATGCTGGTTCGGGGACGTGGTTCAGTTGAATAGAGGAAACTTCCCTTTCTTGTGATATGAGGGAAACGTGACTTGGTCGATGTATGAAGGGTATGACCTTTGGTAAGGCATCGCACCCTTTATCCCTAGGATTTGTCTGTTTGTTAGGCTATGGGTCACCATAGCATCAATGTCTGGCTGAGAGATAGGGTGAGGGACAAAATTGTTCTGTAAGGCAGAGGGCGGGGCCTGCCTTGGAAGTGCATCATCTGAGTGATGGGAATTGACCTCGTGGTTAGCTAATTAGCGTGCCACATCTATATGATCGATCTTTTTCATCATCGTGCGCACCATATCCTCAAACTTGTTCATGTGCTCTTCCAGCATGTCACCAGGCTCGTTTACGACCATTACGCTGACTGTTTCTCTATGGAGGTCAGCGTTAGCTGCAACTGAGGGGTTGCGAAGTTGATGGGTCGTGCGTGGTAGATTAGCCAGTAGGAGGCCAGCATGCCCAGACTGAACTCGACTATTGTATGCCGATCGCATTAGGATCGGTTCTCGACGATCTTGGGACCGTGCTTGTTGAGTGGCTGGATCATCTTCTACGACACTAACCACAATGCAGGGCTCATGACCCTCATCTTTAGGCTTCATCATATGAAGAAGGTAGAAGGGATTTAGGTTAAGAGGGTCATCTGAACTGATTGTTTTAATTGCCTTGGTCACTTCCTTCGTCAAAATTTACAGACCTCCATCACGTTTAGCTTTGAGGCTTTGATGGACCTTGCATCAAAACTGTGATTGGGACTGCAGCTAATTGGCTCTTCTTGCACAAGAGAGAGCCATCTCCATCTGGTGTGGCAAGGGATGAGTGTCAGGGACTGGGGTCATCTTGGGCTGGGGAGGATGAAGGACTCGATCTTCCATCAGGTCTTTGCCCCGAGCTCTCTTGTGGGCTCCAGAGGCGTGACTGATGTGACGGGGCTGGTTTATGATGGTACTCTCGGGGAAGGTCTTCGAATACCAAGGCTGAAGATGCTTTCTCGAAGAAGTAAGAGCAGGCAAGAGTAGGGTTGACTCATGAGGAGGCCTGAGTCGAGGGTGAGGGGCTGTCTGTGACGGCGACGTGTGTGCACCTCGTAAAGAAGGGTCACGGGTGACCTGGGGGTCAGCCCGAGCTCGAGCAAGTGGTCTGGCCTTAGGAGGCCAAGATTTGCGAGCAGGTGTTTGTAAGAGAACAGACGAAGGCGTACCCCTCACAAGGTGCGCTTGTGTGTGCAGAGTAAGAGGATGAGGAGGTCGTCTGCTGTGTACTTGGGTTGGCATAGCAATGGCATTGTCCTGGGTGGTGGGATGAATATGAGTAGCGTGCGCAAGATTTGGCCTAAGAAGGTTCGATCCTGGACACCGACTCGAGTTAACAGAAGGGTTGCCCCGAGGTGTGACTCGAGCAGGTAACCAACGAGCTTTGTGGTGTGTGTAAGAGGTGGAGGCCACAGGGCCTCTATCTTTATGTGTCGAGCCCCTAGGGATAGAGACTCTTGGTGGTACAAGAATGTAGGGGGCAGCCTTATGGTGATCCACAAAAGCAATGGAAAATTGCTTGCCTTCTGTAGAGAGGGACTGGGCAACCTCCCGATGTATGTCGAAAATCACTTGTCGGTGGCTGGGTGCATGTTGTGTGTGGCAACAGCAGTGCTACCGATGCAGGGTGCCTTGGTGGAGTTTCCACCAGAGAGAGGAGATGGGGAGTGAGGGACTTTTTAGTCCCACCTCACACCGGTCCAGGTTAAGACCTAAGAGCTAGACAAGGGGTCTTTGCTCAAAAGGGTGGTTTGGAATTAAGTTGAAGGAACTTGTTCCTTGGGGACACTCACGAATGCAGAGATAAGAAATCCCTGATCCGGATGTATGGGTTACAGGACCTACATGCCATAAGTGAACTATTAAAATATAAAAGAAGATAATCAAAGAAGAAAATAGACAAAGAAGAAAGATCCGATCAAGGGGTAGTAAGTCCCCAGTGGAGTCGCCAAGCATGTTAGGTTCCCTGATCTCGTCCTCCTGATCTGGATGATCGGCACGTGTCTCTGGTTTAAGGGGAGACCCAGGACATTTGAGATCGTTCTCTTAAGAACCTCATTCGAGAACAGGAGAATGTATTACCAGCCGATGAGAGAGGAACTCGGGCTGGCTCGCCTGGGTGCCCTCTTCGATCATGAAGAAAGCCCCCCAGTAAGAAAATAGGTTCGAAATTGTCTCCCTTGGATTGTATTCTCATGTTTTCTACAATCACACATATATGGCAAAGGCTATAAGACAAGTGGGTTAGTGGACCTCACCTGACTTTTTGGGTGAATGTACACAGGCGTGCACATTAAATAGAACAAGGAAAGATAGAGAGAAGAAAGATGAGGGGAAGAAGAGTTTGACCAGGCAGGGAGATCGACACAATGACTAAGCTGGTGGGTAATTGGCCTGACGTGGTAGTAAAATGGGCACGGTAACTCAGACCAGCTCAACAAGATTACAACTAAAAGTCAATACTGATACTGACTAGCTAGACATGATGGTTAGTCTGTCGTGGCGATAAAGCGGGCGCAATAATTCTAACACAACAACATTACGGCTAGACAATAGGACTACCAAAAGAGGTTAATCTCAACCCTTCTTAATCAAATGAAAGGATAACAAAATGAATGAAAATAAAAAAGAGAGAGTAAGAAGTAAGAGAATAGGAAAGAGAAGAGAAAGAAAGAGAGGAAGAGAAAGAAAGAAGGAGAAGAGTGTGAGAGAAGAGAGAAGGAAGGATAAAAGAGGGTGAAAGACACAGTTTGCGCTAGGCATCGTCGACTGTGTTAGAAGAGGAAGAGAAGGAAAGGCACAGTCGGCACTAGGCATTGACAATTGGGTTGGAAAGAGAAAGAGAAAGAAAGACACAATCAATGCTAGACATCGCCAACTAAGTTGAAAGGAGAGGAGAGAGACGAACACAGTTGGCGTTAGGCTTCGTCGACTATGTTTAAGAAATGAGGAGAGAGAAAACACAGTTGGTGTTGGGCATCACCAGTTGGGTTGGAATGAGAAGAGAGAGAAAGGTGCAGTCGGTGTTAAGCTTCACCAATTGTGCTCAAGAAGAGAGGAGAGAGAAGATAGTCGACGTTGTGCATCACTGGCTGGGTTGGAATGAGAAGAGAGAGAAAGGTGCAGTCAATGTTAAACTTCGTCGACTGTAATAGGCAGAGAATAGAGAAAAGGTGCAATCAACGCTAGGCTTTGTTAACTGTATTAGATCGAGAAGAAAGAGAAGATGCAGTTGACGCTAGGCTTGCCCGTCTGTATTAGACAGAGAAGAGAGAAAAGATGCAGTTGGCATTAGGCTTCATCGACTATTTTAGATAGAGAAGAGCGGGAAGATGCAGTCAATGCTAGGCTTTATCGACTGTATTAAACAGAGAAGAGAGAGAAGATGCAGTCGATGTTAGGCTTTGTCGACTGTAGTAGATAGAGAAGAGAGAGAGGATGTAGTCGATGTTAGGCTTCATCGACTGTATTAGATAGAGAAGAGAGAGAAGATACAATCAGCGCTAAGCCTCACCAACTGTATTATACAGAGAAGAGAGAGGATACAGTCGGCACAAGGCTTCATCAAATGTGTTAGAAGAAAAGAGAGATAGATGAGAAAGAGGAGAGAGAATGAGAGATAGAGATGAGAAAGAGGAAAGAGAAAGAGAGATAGAGATGAGAAAGAGGAGAGAGAAAGAGAGATAGAGATGAAAAAGGGGAGAGAGAAAGAGGGATTAAGATGAGCAAGAGGAAAGAAAAAGGGAGAGGTAGAGATGATAAAGAGGAGAGAGAAAGGGAGAGATAGAGATGAGAAGAAGAGAGAGAAATGAGGAACAAGGGCATGAGATAGAAAGAGGCGACGAGAGAAAGAGGGGATGAGAGAGAAAGAGGGGAGGAGAGAGAAAATTACTTTACCAAAGCGTACCAACCCTTTTCTTCTCTGTCCTCTCTCTCTCTAACACGCACCCATGAGCTTAAGAAAAAAGTCTTTATTGAATCTTTAAACATGAACCAACCCCATGCTCTTTTACAATTGACTTTACATGCTTACATAGAATTGGGCTCAAACATGGGTGGACGTCCAAAAACTACCTAAAATTGAAGATAATTACAATTTAAATGAATTAAAAGAAATTCTAAAAATGGGTGCAAAATGACTGTTTTACCTCTGCCTAACAATGTGTAGAATTCCATAACAGTCCCTGCTGCTGCCCAAGAAGTGTGTGATCTTTCATGACTTATTCGAGGTTGTTCTAATACATGTTTGATAGAAAGATGATTGTTTTATTATGGGGCTCGGCATGGTGATCGATTTGATACCAACTTCTAGCCATGAATCATGTCTTTAAGTCATGATAATGAGACTTGAATTTTGGATGAATCTTGAAAACTTCAGATCAATAGTGTGCTCGTTCCTTGATGTTTTTCTTCTGTTTTTTTGTTGAATCACATTGAGCATGCCGTCACGATCATGTTGTAACAAGCGCGGCTCGATTTCATGTGCAGATGAGGATTTTGTTTTCTTGAGTTTTAGGCCGAAATCTTGAAATCCGTTGGCTGGAATTTACACCAGCTTTGACACCTCCATGTGTGAAATCCAATCATTCAACGTACCAGAGTTTCGGACCAGAGATAGCCATGGACCTCAAGCACATAATGCAATTGGTTTCATGCAGATCGGATATGTGAGCATCATGATTTGGCTGCCAGAGGGGGTTGCACTGTTGCCGAATTTTATGCATCTTTTCTTCACGGATCAGCAACTTCTCTCTAGTTTTTCTCCCTACTCGGGCATCGTCAAGGGGTGTACCACATATCGAAATGTTCGTCTTGATGAGACGAACATGCTCACCAAATTTGAGCAAGATCCGACTTGGAACGAGTGAGATATAGGCCCCGAAAGTCACTACCCATAGCTGTAAAAATAGCCACCTTTAATGGTGTTTTGGTGCAGGGTGGCCGCACGGGAATAGTGTACGTCTTATCCCTTTTCGATATTTTACCCATAAATTTGTCTTGGAATGCCCGATTAAGCTGAAACTTTACCCATAGGGGTTTTTGATAGTGTCAGATCCAACGACGATGGTCCCACAGCTGTTTGATGCACTGAAAAGATAGTTCTCATTATGGGGTCTATTTAAGGGTGCTCCAGGCCGATTTTTCTGAAATTATTTCTTTGTATTCACAACCCTAAATATGTCAGATCGCGATGAAACTTGGCAAGTGGCATTTTGGAGTGCTTATGAAGATCATGACCAATTCCAGAGCAATTATCAGACTGTCAAAACTTGCACTTATTTTGTAGGTTTTATTGACCTTCTTCTTCTTTATTCCGCATTAGGGTTCGAGGTGCTGAAAAATGCATTCAAACAGTGCACTATAGTTTAAGGTCATACAGTTAGACCATAATACACAACAGTTTAATGTCATTCGGCCAGGACATGCACTATAGTTTAGGGTCATACGGTTGGACCATTGCGCGAAGCAGTTTAATATCATGCGGCTAGGACGTGCACTATAGTTTAGGGTCATACCGCTAGACCGTCATGTGAAGCAGTTTAAAATCATGCGGTCAGAACATGCACTACAGTTTATGATCATACAGTTAGACCGTTGCATGAAGCAATTTAACATCATGCAGTCAGGATATGCACTATAGTTTAAGGTCATATAACAGGACCGTGAGGGGAGTCTCCATGTATTTGGGTTGCTAAATGAGGGGGGGACTCACTGAGGAAATGAGCTTGTGGATGGTGGTCAGACTCTTTGGGAATGAAATGGCCGAGACCACTTATAAGCAGTGGGTTCAGATGGTGGAGGTGGCTCAGTGAGGGATGGTAGGCAGGAGTGGACTCACTGGGGATTAGGAATTGGGTATGACTCAGTGGGGATGGCCAGGTGATGAGGGTCGAACCTTGCCAATGTGCACATGAATGGACCGACTAGGGAAGACATGCACACATGTGCATGTAAAGGGCATGTGCACCATGGAAGGACACTGGCGACCACTCGGGGCTCACCCTCTGCACTCACAGTGGCTTGGGCAATCATATTGAACATTCAAGGCTTAAATGCAATCGTGTGGTAGAATACACGCATGGCAGCGAGAGGCCCATGGTGATGAGCACGTATGGCGGTGTGCATACACAACGGTGATACACGTACGGTGACCAACACACATGACGGTTGCATGAGGAAGATAGAACACTCGCGACAGCTAATCATTGAGACAATCACACCTGATGGCTCCATGGCGTTGTATACACTCACGACGAATTTGTGAACTCTCACGACGGCTACATGATGCTGTGAACACTCACGGCGGCTACGTGACGCTCTGAACACTCATGGAAGCCTTGAGCATTTGCACGACGGTTGCATGGGGGAGAAGAAACGCTCGCGGTGATAGTTGAATAGTTGTATCCCGATCTCAGGCTTGCTCGACTCGACTCAGTCCACTGCAGCTTGATTTCTTCAATGCCATGGGCTTCTCGAAAATGGCCTTAGTCTTTTCTCGAAATGACACACTAGTTCACATGGACTTGGGTGTCATTCGCATTATAAGAAGGGTAGGACGGGAAACATCCAGTTATAAGCTGGGGTAAGAACCTTTTATCCTTTTTTACCTAAGTAAAAACTTCAGGCTCTTTGCAGTAAAAAGGGGCTTCAGCAAGTAGTGAGAGCATTTTGGCAGAGGAGAGCAAACGGTCCGGGACACTGGTAGAGGGGAATTTCGGCGACTGCAACAAAAATAATTTCGACAACTGCGTGAAGAAAATCACGGCAGAGGGCGCAATAGAAATTGGTGGATTTTTTTGGGGACAGGGAGGCTGGGACAGGGGAAACGGGATTTGCCGAGGTTTCTCGGTGTCTGTGGGATTTTTACAAGGATCATAAAGGATTTTTCGGTGAGCCGCGGTGAGATAGAATCAGTCAGTTGAGGGAGTCGCAAGGGTCATAGGCAACTGGAAGGTTGCAGGAAGACGAAGCGTCACCAAGCAGCCGAAGCATCATGTGAGAACACGTGGCAAGTATGTGTGTGTAGAGAAACACACTCGTTACTTCTTTGCACATGACGGCCAATAGTGCATGGCCAAAAGTGTGTTCGGTAATGGTCGTCCACAAAAGTGGTCGTGCATGACAGCGGTCAGGCACGATAGTTGTCGTACGTGGCGGTGAGCACTCGTCACGTACTCAGCAATGACCGCTCTCGGCAGTGGACACGCATGACAGTTTAGTGTGCTCGGCGCGAACACACGTGACAGCTTAACATGCCCAACTGTGAACGCACACGAAGCCTTAGCACACTTAGTAGTGAACACGCATGACAGCTTAGTGTAACATGCCCAGTAGCTTAGTGTAATGAGCAGCTTGGACCGTTAAAGGGAAGTGCCCACATCTGCTGACAAGACCTTCTGAGAGTATTCCATCGCTAAAGAACTTTCTGAGGGCTGGGGACTTTAGAAGTCACAACTTTATTGACAGTAACTTAGTTAAGAGGGATCCTGTCTGGTTTGGAAGCCAAGTCCTCAAGCACAATGGTGAACTCCATATTGCTTTGTGGAAAGACACTTACTACGAACAGGGCATGATCTGCATTATAAGCCAGCTCCTTACTAGAGAAGTCTGCTTTATATGTCTGATATACTCGATCTAGAACCCTTCTCATTTCCTCTAATGCTGAAGTGACACTGGTGATCAATGGCGCTCTTTTCCTGAGATACAAGAGAAACACCGACTATCAATCGCTCCTCTTTTCCTCAGATGCAAGAGTTAAATTTTGATATTTCGCACTTGTAATGAAAATTTGTCTTTGTAACTTGCAGCTTCTCTTAATGAAAAATTTTGTTGGTTTTGCACTAATTATCTCCTTTTCCTTTTTTCACAGTGGTGCATTTTTAAAGCCATACACCATGACCTGAAGGCATGTTTAAGGTTACGTTCACGGGGAATACCTTTTTTGGTAACGTCCATTGATAGGGGCATTGCATCCTTTTCGTCAGGATGAGTTAATATATAAGCTCCATTTGGAGACACTTTTTTTATTACATAAGGCCCCTCCCACATTGGTTCAGACTTTGCTTTACGGCGCCCATGCATGATGATCGGCCTTTTTGCTGCTTGAACCAAGTCACCACGAGTAAATGAATGGACTTTGACAGACTTGTCAAAAGCCCTCCTAATCCTCCCTGGTGGAGTTTAAGGTTTTGCTGAGCTTCCAATCTCTTCTCATCAAGTACATCTTATTTGACGTAACTTGACCTGTTCATTATCTGTATCATGATGTACAGCAATGCAAAGCGATGGATGTTGAATTTCAAGGGTAGGACCGCTTCACTCCCATAAACTAAAGAATAGGAAGTAGAATTGGTGGCACTCCGAGTTGTAGTGCGATAAGCCCATAAAGCTTCAAGAAGCTTCTCATACCAAATTTTCCTTGTTTTTGACACTGATTTTCTTAGAACACTGCAAAGGGTCATGTTTAAGGATTCGGCTAAACCATTTTCTCGAAGATGATACATAGTACAGTACTTCTACTTGAAGCCAAATTGATTAGCTAGGCGGTCGTTATGCTGATTCCTGAACTGGGGTCCATTGTCTGATATGATCCGGTCAAGCATACCGAATAGGTAAATGATGTGATGTCACACAAAGTTGGCTACTGATTCCTCAGGGACATGCTTAAGAGGAATCGCTTCAGCTCATTTGGAGAAGTAATCCGTAGCAATTAGGATGAAGGTATGACCCAATGCTGAGGGAGGATCAATGGGTCCGACAATGTCCATATCCCATTGTGAGAAGGGCCATGACATCACTGTAGGATGGAAAGGCTCTGGTGGCTGGTGAATGAGGTTTGAATGTAGCTGAAACACTTGGCACCATTTGGCATGGGCCAATGAATCCACAACCATTGATGGCTAGTAATACCCCAACCTGCGTATCTGTTCATAGAGCTTAGGATCGGACTAATGAAGGCCACAAATACCAACATGTACTTCTTCCAGGACTTGCTTTGCTCCTTTTGTGTCAACGCATAGGAGAAGGATATAGTCGAAAGAGAGCATCTCCATTAAGCAGAGAGTATTTGGTGGACATTCTTCGTATATTGTTGCGCTCAATGCTATCCTCCGGTAGCCGACCGTGCTAAAGAAAGTTGATTATTGGCTCCCTGCAATCCTCAATTTGTTCAATCTTAGCAGATATTGGATCAAAGATCTCCTCCTCTTGTCTTTCGAACTTATTCCCTTGGCCTTGCTTTGCCTTCTTTTAAGCTTCGAGAGCGTCCTTAGCAGCGAGAAGTGCCCAAAGTGATAAGGGGGGCATTTTGGGAAAATAATCCTTTCATCATCCCCATTTAACTCTCTAACTAGTTCAATGTGTCTTCACTTTGCTACCCATATAGGCATGGGTTCCTTCAAGGAGATTTGAATAGTGGCGTCGAGCTTGGCAAGGGCATCGACCTTAGAATTTAACCTTCTAGGGATGTGCCCTAAGGAAAAATCGTCGAGGTTTGCCATCAACATTTTTGCAGTGTCATGATTGGGCTTGAGACTGTCTTTCCTCACATCATATATCCTTTTGAGTTGTCGCATTACCAGCTTGGAGTCGCTGAAAATAGCTAACCGCTTCAATTCTGGTTCTAAGCAGACTTCAAGCCCTATTATCAGGTTCTGGTACTCAGCCTCATTGTGCGAGTAGACTTTTGTGAGAGAAAAGGACAAGGGAATGATGCCACCTTGTGGGGTCAAGAGTACTATTCCAGCGCCAGCTCGTTCATATTGGAAGGCCCCGTCAAAGTACATCTTCCAATCATAAATTGGTTCAGTGCAAAATACTTCCTCATCGAGGAGGTCACTTAACAGCGGGGGATGATGTAAGGACCAATGTTTTCGTGCCACAGTGTCACGCTCAGCGGTAGGAGTTTATTAATAAGGCGAGCAACGTCGTCTGACTGTGTAAAGACCAGCGCCGATTTTGTATAGACCAACTCTTGTTGTGTAAAGACTAGCGCCGGTGTGTAGAGACCATTGCCGGCTGTGTAGAGACCAGTGCCAGCTGTGTAGAGACTAAGGCCGACTGTGTAAAGACTAACGCCTATTGTGTAGAGGCCAGCCCCGGCTGTGTAGAGACCTGTGCCGGCAGTGTAGAGACTAATGCCTAGTGTGTAGAGACCAACACCTACTGTGTAGAGACCAGTGCCAACTGTGTAGAGACTAGCACTGGCTGTGTAGAGACCAGCGCCAGCTGTGAAGAGACCAGCGTTGGCTGTGTCTCTGACGTGCATGAGTTGTGAGTGCCACCTGTTGAGTGCATATTGTTTTGACTACCACTTGTCCAGGCTTGGCGCCACTTGGACAGCCACCCCAACCACATGGGTACTTAAGCCACTCCTTTCACTCACTCACACGCCATTCATTTGTCTCATCTCTCTCTAAGGCAAAGGTTGGGGGGGGAAGCTAGCCATTGAAGAGTAGCCATTGTTGGAGTCGGTGTGAGTTGTGGAAGAAAAGTTTTGAAAAGGCACTATTGCTGATCATAAGTAAGTGGATTCCTCACCATTGCATTGTAGCCATGAGAATACATGAACTTATATGTCTATTAAAAGAGTAAGAAAAGTGTACGTGATGTGAACACTTTTATGTCTTGTTCACTAAATATTAGGGCCTTGGTTCTATGATGAATGCGGGTTCTAAAAATGAAAGTATGGTTTACAAATGTTGTAATAAATGCATTTTTATGTGCGTATATTGTGAGATAATAGCTGTTAGCATGTCCTTTACCATGAAATAGAGATCATGGAACATGTTCTTAAGGCATGTGTAACTTCACTTTGACATTTCAGAAATATATACGTGTATTTGTAAGGGGTTTTGAACTGCCAAACGAGGTCCGGTTGATCTCAAATCATGTCCATTAAAAAGATATGGAAGTCTAGTAAAATGTTTGTGCCTGCCTCCTGTCAAAATTCCTTACGAAACTACATATATATTTCAAAATGTACGCGTAGGTCACTGTTTGACTGTTTTTCCTGGATTTTACACTAACCCTGCTGTGGTCACTGGTTTTCACTAACCAAGCGAAGTACATTTCAAGTCAAACCATAGTCATTTGAAAGATCTTTGAGTGGGCTAAAAGTTATAAATTATTTTGAAATTCCTCTTAAATTGGAAGTTATGCGTCTTTTAATGAAGAGATGTCACTGTGGACAGTTTTGATAAAAACCAGAACTATCACTTTGTTTGATACAAAATTTTTATCAACCAAATGGAGTCAAAATTCTCTCAAATTGGCCTTGTTAGAAATATATATGTCTTGTCTTGAATTTTTATTTTTGAAATTGTCTCAAATTCTTTAAGGTTTAGAGTTATAGTGATGCGAAGCAGGGTATCTCATTGTTCCATGTACACAGCAGGGTACCGCGAATAAACCCTCATCCACTTGAACCTTTAAGAGTTCAAATTAAGTCCAATTGCCTTCGAACATCCGTTTGAAGGATAGGTGTGTCTAGTATAAAATTTGTTCTGGAACCATCTTCAAACTCTTACTGGACCAAAAGTTACGACCCAAATTGTGAGCGCACGTCATTGTCTACAATTGCAGGAAATTGAACTATAATAGCTTAAACTGGAAATCTATTACTGCCACAATGATACTGTCTTTACGACACTATTAAAATGTGATATTGCTATTGTCATGCTAAGATGGTCATAATGAGACATTGATACTATGATTTTGACCCCTACGCAATGGGGCACCCATTATAGTGGACACTGTTATCTTGATACTGTAAGCCATTAGTGGTGGATATTGTCATACTACGACACCTTGTGGTACTACTATATTGTGTTATACACAATGTGAGACTGACCACTACGCAATGGGGCAACCCATAGGTAGTGTAATATGAGATTTTCGAGACTTTTGATATCAAGCACTGCACAACGGGTCATCTGTTGGTAGTGCAATTTGTTCTGATGTGAATATGTGTGCATGGTAATATGCTGCTCATGTGATATTTGAACGGCCACCTACTATGTGAATGAGGGTGCCGTTAATATGCTGCTTATGTGATATGTGAAGGGGAATCTACTGTGTGAATGATGGAACCGGTAGCTACAATCTTTCCCTAACTCCCTATGATAGGACAGGAGTAAGGATGTGAATGTGAATATTTGGAAGGGTCACGTCCCCCCAGATCTTTATGGGCACCACGCATTGCATCACACAATGGTAGTGTAACGCTCTCTCGTCAAAAGGGTATAAGGAGAGGGTCCTATCTTACAAGGCCACTGCCTATCGAAAACCTAAAAGCGTGCTAGGGATGTGTGTGTGTGTGTACGAGGGCGTTACGAAGTGGGATACCCACTTCTCATTGTCCTCCCTCCAGAATGAGGGTAGAGGTTTCAAGTAACAGGATTAGCTTACCCTGAGCAATGAAACGTCTACTTTAGAAGTAGGCTTTATTAGTTTTGTAATGTGATTTGTTATTCCGATTGTTCTGCTTATTGTGAAGTGAGTTATGACTCAAGCACTGTATATTAAACTGTTTTATCATGATACTATTAGAATATTGAACAGTATATAGGGGGACCCCACTTGATACTCTATGAATATGTGCACTGCATGTTGTTATCACTATTATATTAGTTGGAGTGAAATGGTGTTGATCTAATCACTGGGTTGTTAGCTCATTCCATCTTATTTACATGATTATAGAGTGAAGGGTATTAGTATTCGTGTTGTAGGCAAGTGAGCCATGTTTAGGTAACTGAAGTTCGAAGTCTGAGGAGTTGAAGAGCTATCTTTTGAAGATTTTGCATAGTATGTTTTGGGTGGACTTACCACTGTGATGTTGACTTTACCTTGTGTATTTTTAGGCCAGTTGTGCGTTGAAGAAAAATTGTAAGAACTTTAGGATATCAATGTGAATGGTTTGGCTGTACCTTTCGATGTAATACTTGTCTTTATGTGTAAGTTCTAGTTTTCTTTCATGTTTTACTCATGATTCCACCTGTTATATGCATTGAGCCACCCCCACCTGAGTGGTGTGCACCACCTTTTGTCGCGGTCCTGCACCCTATCGCTGCTGGCTCGTACGGTTTAGGGTTAGGGGGCAGGGTCGTGACAGATCGAGACCAAGCATCTCATGATAGTGCCAAGCTAAGACATCCCGGTTTGCCCGTGGAAAGGCAATATAGTGTTCCTTCTCTTCCAGCATCATGTTTGCTGAAATAAAAGTTGGCCTCGTCACCCAAGTTTATTTCTTCGAGATCATCAGCTATAGCTTGTCCACCTTCTTCCCATTCCTCATAAGCTTCTTGAACTTCCACTTTATCATCAATCGATGGTCCAGAGGATCCTTCATTGACCTCGAATGCCTCGACTTTAGATCTTGTAAGTACCCATGCTCTTGACATCTCCGCCTCATATTGCGCATTGACAGTATAGAGCATGGTGGCTACTCTACCACTTGTTTGCTTGACGAGGGGTTAGCTTCAAGGAGAGAGAGTGTATATGACTGAGAGGGTGAATTTTGAGGCACCTAGGTTGATTAGGAAGAGCAAGGCTCAAAAAGTTCAAGGGGAGAGTTCTGTGATCCAGCGATCATATATACAGCCGCCACGTCATCCTCATTTTTGCTATCACCATTTTCATATACTTCTGGATCCACCACGAGTTTCGATGCTATAGAGGTTTGTGAATGGTGAAGGTTGGTTTTGGGATACCAGCTATCTTTGTTGTGCAATCGGTGTGGATTAGAGAGTTTGTGAGGGTAGTAGGTAAGGATTGTGCCACCAAACTTGGTGTTGACTGTTCAGGTCTAGAAAATTTTGGTGTAGGATGGTTGGGTTGGGTAACAGGGGTAGTTGTTGGTAAAATGGAGGTTGATGGAGGTTTAGGTCTTGGAGATGGTTGGGCATATGGGACTAATGGTGATCTTGAGAATTTAAGAAGTGGTGGATTGGTATGTGCGTTAGGGTAAGGGATAAGTGGCGGACCATGGTCCTTCAAAAGCTTCGGCTTCTGAGCAGGTGGCTGTAACGTCTTGCCTGACTTGAAGCCAAAGCTTTTGAGTAACACATGGTGTGGCATGCCTCGTGAGAATAAAAGCTCTATCCTCTTGATTCTCTTGTCCTTTGCTCGAAGTCGGGCTTAGGGGGCCATTAAGGTTTCTTGGCCCTGCGATTTTTGTGTCGCTTAGGAAGCTCTTCGATAGTGAGAAGAGGTTTTACGTAGGTTCTGAATGACAAGGCATCAGCAACTAATAGGAAGCCAGCTACTTGGGCCAGTATCTTTTTCAGCTACCTCCGATGTCGTCTGCTAGTGCTGTAACTCTTCAGCTCTTTGTTAAGAGCCTCAAAGTCCGGACATTTGCATGATGATCCTGCAGAAGAAGATGAAGGGCTTGAAGAGCCAAGGATAAAAGAAAGAGGGATAGCTTTTAAGGTCACCACTTGAATTAGATCGATCTGGGTAGCTTTTAACGTCATTGTTTGAAGATATTTTTCAGCACCATGGATCCCCGATGCAGAATAAAAAGAGAAGCCGATCAATAAAGCCTGACAAACAGTGGAAATTTTCACAATCTCAGAATGGCCCCATAACAGGTCAAGATTTCATAAGGACTTTAAAAAGTGTCCTGCCAAGTTTTGTCACATTCCGACATCTCTAAGGCAGTGCAGACTGCGAAACAGTTCCAACAAAATCAACCTCTAGCACCCTAAAATGGACCCCTACAATTCGAACCCATCTTTCAGAGCGTGGAACCATCTCCATTGCATCTGACACGGTAGAAAACTATCAAGGGTCAAATTTTAGCTTAAATGGATACTCCAGGAATAAGTTATGGGTAAAAGATCAAAGCAGGAGGAGCCGCACACTCTTCCCGTGTTGCCACAATGCAACTAAACTCCATTCAAGGGGCAGTCACAAACAGTGACTTGGAATACTCATATCTCACTCATCCATCAAATAGTGCTCAAACTTGTTGGAGATTGTTCGTCTTGTCGAGACGAGCATTTCGATATGTGGCACGCCTCGTGACGACGCCCGAGCAAGGAGAAAAGCTAGAGAGAAGTTGTCAATCCGTGAAGAAAGTTGCAGGAAAATTAGCAGTGACATGCCTCGTTCAAGCGGCCAAATCACAGCGCTCGAGAACTCAATCGATGTGAAACCACCTACATCATGTGCACATGGTCCATGGCTCTCACTAGACCGAACCATGTGCATCATGAATGGTCAGATTCCGCACACGAAGCCAATGAAGTGACTGCAAATTTTGAAGTCGAAATTCCAGAATCCGGCGAAAACTCCAAAGTTGCGAAATCTTCATCCGGTACGAAATCAAGCTGCATTTGTTGCCACGCGACCGTGACGGTTTGCTCGGTGCAATACAGCGAAGAAATCATGAGGAAACATTAATGAACAAATGCACTATCGATCTGAAGTTTGCAAGATTCGTCCAAATTTCAAGTCACATGATCGTGGCCTGAAAACATGATCCATGGCTCGAAGTTGGTATCAAATCGACTGCCATGTCGAGCCTTATAAGAAAACCATCATCTTTTGAGAAAATGGGCACCAGAGCATCCTTGGATCATCCATGAAAGATTACGCACGTTCTACGGCAGCAGCAGAGATTGTTCTAGAATTTCCCCAATTTTTATAAAGGGGAAAATCAATCAAGGGAGTGAGAGCCTCATAAGATCTCCCTGGTTTCATGGCTCATCAGGGAGTGAGAGCTGTATAAGATCTCCCCAGTTCAACAACAACAAGGGTCCTTGAGGGTGAGGACGATGACCAAAAGATCCCTCCAAAAATGCTAAGAGCCATCGTAAAGGCAAGAAACTGATGAAACCATGGTCTAACCTGGCATAGGCTTCAGGGTAGTCTTCGCCAAACCCCCTAGCCTACATGGGACCAAACTTTCGGGTTAGGTCAGAAGCCCCCGACTGGACCTCGCTAGACAGGATCTACAGGAGATACCTTGAGCATCAAAATCAAACCTGGTGTACCAAAAAATAATGCCGAGCGAAGGTTCGTATCATTTGGCCTTCAAAAAAGGCCTGGTTCTGTACGAGGAGGTCTTGACAAAGGCCTTATGCTCCAGAACCACAGATAGTCTCTTGAGGGTGCAGACTCTACAAATATCCCTCAAACTTCCTGAATGATTGCACTTCTCGATTCTCTCAAAGCACAACATTCAGTGGGGCATGCTGTTGGAAGGTATTTTTCATCAACATGGGGCCGCCGCTATATAAAGGCCTAGTAAGTAGTGGAAATTTGGAAAGTCTCATAACAACCCCAGAATTGGCCAAGATCTTCATAGGGTCTCTCAAGAGTCTCCTACCAAGTTTCGTCACATTTTGACATGTCTAGGGCAGTGCAGACTGAGAAACAGTTTCTGGCAGAATCGGCCTTTAGCACCCTAAAATGGACCCTTATAACTAGAGCTACATCTTTCAGTATCTCAAATTGCTATGGGACCACCACCATTGGATTTGAAACGGTTGAAAATCCCCAAGGTTGCTCAAAAGGACATTCCAGGCAGAAGTTATAAGAGAAAGAGTGAAACAGGAGAAGCCGCACGCTATTCCCGTGCGGCCGCCTTGCAACACTACACCATTGAAGAGATAGTCATGACCAGTAATTTTTGACGAGCGATTCATACTCAAATTTTGTGACCATGTTTGTCAAGTCAAGACGAGCGATTCGATATGTGGCACACCCCGTGACGAGACCCGAGCGCAAAGAAAAGCTAGATAGAAGTTGTTAATCTGTAAAGAAAAGTGTAGGAAACTCAACAGCGTCAGGCCTCGCTCAAGTGGCTAAAACACACTGCTCACGAGCCCGATTGACGAGACCAATTCCATTGAGGGTGTAAGGTCTCGGGCTGTCTTTGACCCGAACCCTGTACATGATTAACGGTCGGATTCTGCACATGAAGCCGACGAACAGACTGCAAATTTTGTCGCCGAAATCCTTGATTTCGGCCAAAATTCCAAACTCACAAAATCTTCGTTCGGCCACGGAATCAAGCTACGTTTGGTGCCATGTGATCGTAGTGGCATGCTCAGTGTGATTCAGCAAAGAAAACACAAAAAAACATCAGGGAACGAGCATACTATCAATCCAAAGTTTCAAGATCTACTCAAGTTTCAAGTCACATGATCGTGAACTAAAAGCACGATCCACGGGTCGAAGTTGGTATCAAATTATGTGCCATGCCGAGCCCTATAAGTAAACAATCATCTTACGATCAACCAGGGATCAGAACGACCTCGGATCAGCCATGCAATATCACGCAAGTCCTAGGGCAACACAGGGACTATTCTGAAATTTCGTGACTTGTTAGGAAAGGGCAAATTTATCATTTTGTACCCTATTTTCTAATTTCTTTTAATTCAATTTAATCTTAATTTCCAGTAATTAGGGTTACTTTCGATCATCCACCCATGTTTGGGGCCCTTCTATATATACGTACCATCATTATATGTAGAAAAAAAAGACGAGGCAAAGGCATACACACACAAGAAAGAGTTTTCACTTAATACAAGTTTCTCTTACTTACCATTGTGGTGTCACGTTTGAGAGAGAGAGTGAGGTGAGAGAGATTTTTGATCGGTACCCCTAAAGTTGAGGTAAACCTTCTCTCTTTTCTTTTTCTTTTCTTCTTCTCTCTCTCGTCTCTCCTCTCTTCTCCCTCTTCTTCATCTGAGTTCCTTTCAGAGGTCATACACAGCAGTGGTAGTGTCGTGCATGCCTCTCCCACGGTCTCATAGGGTGCGTATGGCGATGGCAGTGCCATGCACGAGTCCCCCTCCCCTTCTATTCATCTGTCTCTTTCTTCCAGTGAAATCTGTAGACAGCGGCGCTGCCTATCGCCGCCCGTAGATATAGTTGTGACGTCTCAAAGGAGAACCCAGACGGCGAAGCTTGTTTTCGTCGCAGGGGTCTTCCTCTGCTACGCGTCAAGTGAAGACGGCGATACCTATCGTCGCCCACTAGGGGCTTCAGCAACACCTATCGCCGTCCGCGAGCCTCCTCTATGTGTCCGGCACTCGTCGCCGTTCTCCCTGTGTCCCGCGCCTATCATCATGGGACCTAGGAGAAACTATCGTCGTGTGCCTCGTCAGAAGCTGGCGCCGTCCACAAGGGATGCACAGTCTCCTTACATTGCCCACCACGATGCCTATTGACATCCGTACTTCCCCTTTTCTTTGTCGTCTCATTCCTCTTCACCTCTTTCTCCTCTCACTTAATTGAGGGTAGACCTAGCCTATCAGCGACGTGCCGTTCTCAGTTCGGAGTAGTATTGCTGTCGTGCTGGTCTTGAGAACCATGCCCGTCTATCGTGCTGGTCTTGAGAACCATGCCCGTCTCGCTACCACTCCGAGCAGGTAATTTCTGGTTATCAGGCTAGTCTCACCCCCATGTCAAGCTCTGTCTCTTTTATATCTTTCACTAAACCTTGCACTTCATCGCCTTCTCATGTGAACGTGCATTGCCCTAAGATAAAGGTGGGGCCCTCCGACCCATGTCTTGTACAAATTAACCATAGAAGTGTTGTGCAGAAAAAACAAGAGGATTACATGTCAAGGGAGGTGATTCCTAACCAGCTCAAGCAGCTGGGGGGCTTTCTTCGTAATCTAAGAGGGTGCCCACGTGAGCTAGCTTGAGTAAGTCCCGAACCCACCTAAAATTCCTCTCTCATTGGTTGGAATACCTGCCCTTGCCCTCGTGCAAGGTTCCGAGAGAGCAATCTCAAATCCCGGGTTCACCAAAAACCCGAGACACGTGCTGTCAAATCACCTAGATCAGGAGGGCAAGATCGAGGCACCTAACCAACTACTATGGCAATGTTTGCCTCAGCCTCTCTTGGTCAAATGAGAGAGAGAAGAAAGAAAAGAGAGAAAGAGATACATGCACAATACTACCGATGTTATGCATGGGAAAAGAAGAAGAGAACAGGAATAGAGGGAGAAGAAAAGAAAAGGGAATAAAGGAAGAAGAAGAAAAGGAGAGAGAAGGAAGAAGAAAGAATCTTAATGGTGATGATAGGGAAGATAGAAAAGAATATGGACGACGATGAACCTCCTCTATCCATGACAAGATGGTAAGAAGAGAGAAAGGACATGAGCGGCAATTAGCCTCCGTTGCTCATTAGTTAGGTGCCTCGATCTCACCATTCGGATCAGGATGATCGGGTGGCCGGCGTCTCAGGTTTCAAGGGAGACCCGAGACTTTGAGATTGCTCTCTCGAGAACCTCGTTCGAGAACAAAGGTAGGTATTTCCAACCTATGAAAGAGGAATTTAAGGTGGGTTCGAGACTTACTCGAGTTAGCTCGAGTGGGCGCCCTCTTAGATCATGAAGAAAGCCCCCCAATCATAAAACTTATTCGAAATCACTTCCCTTGGCCTGTATTCTCCTGTTTCTGCAATTACACACATAAGGAAAATGTTATAAGATAGGTGGGTCAACAAACCTCACCTTGCCTCTTTGGTGAATGTGCACGAGAGAGAAGAATTTGACCAGGCGATGAGATCAGCACAGTGACTAAGCTGGTGGGTAATTGGCCTAACGTGGTAGTAAAAACGGCTCAGTAACTTAAATTGGCTCAACAGAATTACTACTAGATGTCAATACCGATACTGACTAGCTAGACACGATGGTTCGTCTGTTGTGGCAATAAAGGGGGCACAGTAATTCTTGTACAACAACATTACGCCTAGACGACAGAACTACCATGATGGCTAATCTCAACCCCTCTTAATCAAATGAAAGAATAACAGAAATAGTGGAGATAAAAAATAAAGAATAAGAAGTAAGATAAGAGAAGAAGAAGAGAATAAAAAGAAGAAGAGGAAGAGAAAGAAAGGAGGAGAAGAGTGTGAGAGAAAAGAGAAAAACACAGACGGTGCTAGGTGTCTCCGGCTATATTAGGCAAAGACGAGGAAGAAGATACAGTCGACGCTATTCTTGATTGTCCCTCTAATGGAGATTACTTGCAGGGTGGCCAATGTGCGGCCTCTCTTGTTTCGATCTTCCGCCCATAACTTCTTCTTGGAGTGTCCGTTTAAGCTTAAATTTGACCATTGGGGGTTTCAACTGTGCTGGATCTAATGGCAGTAGTCTCACGGCCATTTAATGCTCCGAGAGTAGGGTTCCAATTATAGGGGTTCGTTTTAGGGTGCTAGAGGTTGATTCTGCCGAAATTGTTCATAGTCTGCACTACCTTAGAGATGTCAGAATGTGACGAAACTTGGCAGGAAGCTTTTAGAAGTCATTATGAAGATCTTGACCTGTCTTGGGACCATTATGAGACTGTCAAAATTTCCACTATTTGTTAGGTTTTATTGACTTGCTTCTCTCTTTTGTTCTGCATCGGGGACCCATGATGCTGAAAAATGTCTTCAAATAAAGAAATCTAGGAAAAACTTTTGAGAGACTCCATCTCCATTAGCTCAAAATGAATTCCTTGAAGTGTGCCTTTGACGTACGATCTAGAAAATTCTTAAGATTCATTATCAGGTATCGAGACTTGGAGATTGAACTTATTAAGATTAATGCCATTTAAGAAATGCCGCTGCTAAGAAATCTGCGAGAGCTCAAGTCTCTCCAAGGCCAAGTTGCCTATATACAGAGGTTCATCTCTAACCTGTTAGGACAATGTCAGCCGTTCTCCCATCTCCTGAAGAAGGACACGCCCTTCGAGTGGGATGAGATGTGCCAAATCTCTTTTGTTGACATTAAAAGTTATCTGTTGAAACCTCCGGTTCTTTCTGCACCAATTTCAAGGAAGCCCCTCAGTCTATATGTCGCTACGCGTCACTTGGAGCTCTGCTAGCCGAAAATAATGACGAGGGGAAAGAAACGACTCTATATTGATTGAGTCGAAGAATGCAAGGAGCTGAGGAAAATTACTCACCAATAGAAAAGTTGTCCCTAGCCCTCATCTTCGCAGTACAAAAGCTCCGACACTACCTGCTCGCACATCCATTTCTGCTCATTTCCTGAGCAAATCCTATAAAATTCCTCTTGTTGCACCCTTGCTTGTCGGGTCGACTCGCAAAATGGTCACTACTTCTCATGGAGATTGACATCACGTATATGCCACAAAAAGATGTCAAAGGCCAATCCCTCAAAGACTTCCTGGTTGCACATCCTCTACTGGTTGTACCCCTTGATCGATGATCTACCAGATGAAGAGGTCTTCCACGTCGAAGTCTTGTGCGGATGGAAGATGCATTTTGACAGGGCATTCCAATCTGAGAAAGGTGGTGAGGGAGTGGTGTTCTCTACCCCTCGTGATGGCCTTGTCCCTCTATGCTTCTCTCTCTCGAGGATAGAGTGGCATATTGAAGCAGAATATCAAGCATTCATCGTAGGCTTGAAGATTGCCTCCCATATGAACTTGAAGTATCTAGACATCTACAAGGACTCAGAATTGGTGATCTGACAACACAATGGGGTATATGACGTAAGAAAAAGAAAATCTCAAACGTTACTTCAATACAACTAAATTGTTGATGGAAAATTCGAAGAGGTTACTCTTGAGCACGTACCTCGAAGGCTTAATGCGCAAGCTGATGTGCTCGCCAAATTAGAGGCAATTATCCAAATGTCACTAAAACGGGCCACACCAGTATGGGTAGCAGAATGGAGATGCGCTGACTTTGTTAAGGAACTCGACAAGAAAGGTGAGGAGCAATTATCAAAACAATCCCCTCCTTACCCATTCGGGGCAGACATGGCTGATGAGGGGAATGCACAAACTTCATATCGCTCCTCAAAATCCTTCATGATTGAAGAGGAAAAAGAAAATGATGAAGAGTCAGGACCGTCAGAGCACACATGCATGGAAGTAGAACCAGTAACTGACTGGCGTATCCCCAGCAACATAATCAGCTTCTCGAAGATCCTATTGAGCAAAATAGGATCTAATATCAATCACACGATATGTGTGTCGTGACGATACCCTGTTCCAAATTTCCTACAACAATATGGTGCTCAGATGCATCGATCAGGAAGAAGCAAACCGCGTGCTCAAAGAAGTTCATTATGGAGTCTGCGGAATGCGTCAGTCTGGTCCTAAGTTGTACAATATGATCATCAATATAGGCTACTATTGGCCTACTATGAATGTTGACTCCCTTATGTTAACAAAAAGTTGTCTGGTATGTCAAATTCATTAGAGCTTCATTCAGCAAGCTCTTGAACCTCTTCTCCCAACAGTGGCATCTTCCTTTGCTCAGTGGGGCATGGGCATGGACATCGTGGTCCTATTGATCCACCTTCTTCCTCAAGGCACGTGTTCATACTTGCTGCCACATATTACTTCTTTAAATGGGCTGAGGCAGTCCCTGGGCTCGCAGTTGCTTCGTGCATCATCATATCATATACGGAATTGGCGTGGCTGACCGGATCATCTCTGATAACAGCCCCCAATTTCGAAGTAATCAAATCGATAGATTGGTCGATCAGTTTGGGTTTACATGGAAATACTCGGCCATGTACCATCCAAGAGCTAATGGTCTTGCCGAAGCTTTTAACAATTAACAAAACCCTTTGCGACACCCTAAGAAAGTCTGTCTCTGACACTAAAAGTGTTTGACATGAAAGGGTCTCCGAAATTCTATGGCCTTACAGCATTACAGCCCGAGGCCCAACTCAGTCGACCCCCTACTCTCTGGTATACGGGGGTGAAGTTGTGTTGCCTTTAGAAATTCAATTGCCTTCCCTCAGGATAGCCCTCCACTATGGAATGATAGATGAAGAATGAGCTACCCTTCACTATCAAGAGCTAGATGCACTTGATGAAGAGAGATTGCAAGCATAATAGAGCCTTGAGATTCACAAGAATCGTATGCAGTGAGCCTCTGACAAATCGATCAAAATAAGATCATTTGTGAAAGGAGAACTGGTTTTAGCAGTAAGGAGACCCATTGTCACTCCTGACCGGACTAAGGGAAAATTTGAACCAAAATGAGAAGGCCCATTTGTGTTAAAGAAGACCTTTCGCAATGAAGCCTACATGCTAGTCAATTCTAAAGGGGAAGAGGTCATGCCCCTAATCAATGGAAGATATTTGAAAATATATTATCCCTGAGCTAAAGTCCAAGCTACACAACCACTAAATTGTTAGCACATGTCCTAGTTGTATGACACTAAAATACATCACACACGGTCTCGAAGGCACAACCTAAAAACACGTCTCACTCGAAGGCACAACCTAAAAACACGCCTCATGAAAAAAAAAAAAAGAGAAAAAGAAAAGAAAAGAAAGAACGCCACATGCCAGAGTGAAGGAGAGAAACAATCTCATTCCGTGGCAAAAAGAGAGGTTACAAGTTACAAAGCTTATCGCCTCAGAGATACAAAAGAGGGCACAAGTATTCTTCTCAAAGTTGAACTGAACATGCCAAAGAAAGTAAAAAGCCTCTTCATAAGAGCTTCATAGATCTTGGGAAGGATGAGAAGTTACTCTTTCGCAATCTTCAACATCAACCACCACTGGATCTTTACGCTCGGTAAGTCTTCTTACTTCAGCCATACAACCTTCAAGGTCTCTCAAAGCTGTAAGCTTTTCCAGATTCTCCTAATGTGACTCGTCCAGATCGGTGCGTTTTTCGCCATATTCAAGAAATAAATCATCTATCGCCATCATTAAGGTCATCAGTTCAGAGACTCGAGCATGAACCTCAGGCCTTTAGTACCTGAGATGAGTGTGTGCTGAACCCTTGAGTAGGCCAGAGGTATGCAATACAACTCGAGTCTCTGTTCACCTAAACGATGCACGCATTTTTGACAAAGCACCACTCATCTCAGGTATGCAATACTCCCTCCTGACTCACACGAACCTCTGGCATACCCAAAGGCCAGCACACACTTGTGCACCACTACACTGGGTAGACAAGAGAGCTATGTTCCTTATGCTATCTGCACACACATGAACCTCAGTAGTCGAGTGCCCCAAAAAAAAAAAAAAAAAACAAAACAAAAACAAATGGGGTCCTTGCAAAAAAGGTGCACACCCGACAGGGGTTCGGATGAAAACTCGAAAGGGCATTCGAACCATTCAAGCCAGACAGTCGGCATAGCCCCCCAGCAAAACAAGTCTCCTAGCCCATATCTTATCCCCACCATCAAGAGGGATAATAACTAAACATAGGAAGGAAGAAAGGAGAGAAAACCATGAAAAAGAAGAGACACAAGGCACAGAGCAAGGAAGAGGATTCAAGTTAAAAGGGGATTCATTTCAAAAAATGATTACAAAATTGTGGTTACAATTATCAGTAGCTACAAAAAGATAGATCCATTCTAAAATGAGTCTCCCATCAAGAGATACAGCCTCCAAATGCGTCGCCTCCTTCTAGAGAGGCTACCTCTTCAAAGGGGAAATATCATTATCTTCAAAGGGAGCTTGAAAAGAATGAAAGATAACCTCTTACTCCTTCTCACCCTTGAGTGAAGGCAAAAAACCAGAGGGTGGTTAAGTGAGTAGCAACAAGCAAGGTTCCGAGCAGAGGATCATTTGCTCGACATGTTGGTAGTCCGCCCAGGCACTAAACATTGAAGTTAACCAAATCATCGATTCGGTCAGCCACCATGAAAGGGATTACAGGCCGACAACAATCACCATGACCCATCATCATTTCCTGATGGATGAGATTGGGTTCAGGCCTGAAGACCTTCAAAATATTATGCACAGCCTTGAACTTTGCTTTCAGAATCTCAATCAAGCATTGAAGATCTGGAGGCACGAGCTCATCAACAATTACAGCATCATCATGAGAACCTTTCCACACTCTAATGCCAGCGCTAGCGAAAGCCATAAAGGAAAACTCTCTTTCTCTCTCTACACAAAAGGAAGAAGGCCAAAGAAATAGGGCATTCCAAGGCAAAAAATACCCCACTCTACCTCTAAACCCCGCTTTTATAGGCCACTTCATCCACGGACTGTCCACAAAAGCGTGTCACCTCCCCAACAATGCTCCATCTGGCCACATGTCAATGTCTCATCACTTCGCCTCCCTAGCAACACCTCGGTTAACCGCGAGTCAAATATCACCGACGTTTCGCTTTCCTGATGACGCTTCATCTACCGGTAGTTCCGCCCAACTCCCCATCTACCGCCGTCTTTATTAAAAAGCATCTTTGAATGGTAGGCTCGTTGCAGAAACATCTCGCATCTCGAAATGACAACGTGTCTATTCGCTGGCCCTTCTGAGACGTTCACTTCCCTAACGATGCTTACCCTATTTGCTGACCCATCCAGAGACCTTCCGCCTTCCTGGCAACGTCTCCCCTATTTTGCGGACCTGTCATAAAGAAGTTCCACCTTCCTAGCGACGTTTCCCATACGCATGGGTCCGCCACTGAAACGGCCCTCCTCACTAGCGACACCTCACCTACTCAAAAGAAGAAAGCTGCCCTGCGCTCCATGCGCTCATGCATGATGCAGTTTTGGTGTGCCTCCCTGCACAAATACGTGGCTATGTCACACCTCTTTGATAGCTCACCCACTGTATCCACTCCCTTAGGGATCCCTATCGAAGCAAGACGCCTCCAAGAGGAAGTCCCTTTAAAACTACCAAAAAAAAAAAAGGAAAGAAGAAGTCGGGGATGATGAGAATCATCATGAGTAAAAGAAGATGTTTCAGGCGGACATGTCCACAAAGCTATGGGTAAAAACTGCCAAAAATAAAAATAAAAATAGGCTTGGTGAAAACCCGCAAGAGAACCATGAGTAAAAATGACAGGCAGGCATGGCTATGAAGCCATGAGTAAAAGTGTCTTGAAAACAATAAAACCGGGCATGGCAAGAATCTTCAAGGGTGCCATGAGTAAAAAATGGAAATCAACAGGCGGACGTGACCGCGAAGTCACGGGTAAAGTGCCTCAACAAAAAAGAGTTGGTGAGAACCATTCTTATGGCACCACTCCTACCCAGTTCAAGTGAAAACCTGAAATCCAGACCAGCTCTTCACCACCAACTAGATTGGGACCAAACGCCCAGTAAGGGAACCCACTAGTTGGCCTTAAAGCCAAAAACAAGATCCGAAACACTGAGATCGACTCCCCCAAAAAGGACACTCAGCTGTTAACCCACTAGATTGGGACCAAACGCCCACCAAGGGCACCCACTAGTCAGGCCTTAGAGCCAAAGAATGCCAACAACTAGATTGGGACCAAACGCCCACCAATGGTACCCACTAGCCAGGCCTCAAAACTGAAGAACACCACCAATTAGATCAGGGCAAAGCCCACCAAGGGAACTCACTAACCGATCCATCAGGAGGTATTGTTGAAATGTAATGGTAAACCCTTCATGAGGCACCCTATCCGTGTGCTCTCCCCAAAAAAAAGAAAATGATTCCAGTAGCATTGAGAAGGAATCCCTCAAGCAAGGCCCCAAATCGCAAGAGTCCACTTCAGTCGCTCTCTCAAAAGGAAGCTTAGCATGATCTCCCCCTCAAGGATTGTGCTAACGCCAGTAGTTGAGAAGAAAAATATTTCTTTTGAGAGGCAATAAAACATGTCTTCGTGATGATTCGAAAGACGAACAATGACAACAAAGTCTTATTCTGAATGTTGCACTTCTCGCTTCTCTCGAAGCGTAGCATTCGTTGGGGCAAGTTATCGTATGTCATTTTTTATGTACTTACATCTTTGGTACAAATAAGAAGAGAGCTAGTAACAACCTGGTCCTGTCGGTACCCAAGACACCACCAAACCAAGGGAACGTTGCAAAATAAGCCTAAAACTGGGTAACCTTGGAATATGTGTTAAAACGGATTTGAAAGGAATGAAAAGGGTATTTTGGGATACCCGAAGTACAATCACAAAGTTTCACCGCATTCAAATAATTTTTTACCCGATCAGAATGAAATTCGGTTCTTAAAGATTAGTTCCTATCATGCCGAAAAAAGACCTTACAACTATATCCCTATGAGGAGGGCTTCAAAATAATAAAAAACCACTACCATAGCATACATAACATCGAAAAACCCTTGGGAACCAAATTTGGACTCAATCGGAAGTCCCAAGAACATTCTGGGCCCAAATTACCATAAAACGGGTACGTTTTACACTATTGCGGTACAACCTCACCAAATCAATTTCCAATCATGGAAGCTGTTTTTTCACATCTCGGGATGATGCATTGAGATATCCAGCTTCATATTTCAAATGAAAGTTTGGACTACATTCATTTCAGGCATGGTATTACTTTAATAGACGGCCAGGTCCCTCCATCCTTGTATGAACTTGTCAACCAGCTCATTCGGTCCTTAGGTCATAGTGAGGAGTTCTATAGCTTGACCTTCTCTTTCAACTTTGTAGAAGCTCTTATAGAATAAGTGCTCCGTTTCGCTCCAAGAGTGGATAGAGTTCGATGGCAAGCAGGCATACCATCTGAAAGCTGGCCCATCAAGAGTTTCCACAAACTGGCGAAAGAGCAACCTATTGTTGGATGCCAACTCTTAGTACCGTTGCAAATCAGCAACCTTCCTTTTTGGTTTGTCGAGATAAATGGGAGGTGATTACTGAAGGTTGGATATGGCTTTCTATATGAAGTCGTTTGGTGTGACCCGAGGACTTGCAGGCCTTGTAGACTTCGATTGGTCATGCTTTGAATGTCCTCTTAGGTGACTATATCTTTGAGAGGAGGAGTTTTGGCCACTGGAGGAGGTGGCAGTCTTTGCACGTCATCCACAGATGGTGGCTGGCCCCTTGGTGAGAGGATGTCCTGGGTGGTCTGACATTTTCACATCCTTGAGCCTCTCCAAAATTTTATTAATAGTTTCAGCGAAATGGTCCATCGGATCCTCGGGCTTGTCATTGGCTTGACTAACCACCATGACATCAGTCATCTCTTCAAGGATGGGTTCCCCCAATGGAGTGGGGGTCTTGTGCCACTTTGAACCTTGATCCGAGAGTTCGAGTAAGAGGGGCTTTGATTGCCCTAATTAAACTTGGGTTTGCCTCAACGATCGGGCTACCAATGGCTCTCAATGACCTTGGGGCCGTTACTCGGGCTGAGTTGGTACTCGACGATCTTGGGACCGCGGTTCTTGGCGGCTGGGTCTGTCCTCTTGGACTTTGATGGCTAGGCACTCTGCCTTACCTCTCATATTTAACTCCCTTGCAGTTCGCAATGAGTAGAAGGAATTTCACTTCAATAGATAGTCTAGTTTGTGGGACATTGGTATTCTCCTTTTTATGAGAGGGACCTTCATACCCTTTCAGTGTTTAATCTGTATGTTCCAATACATGCACACCCAAAACTAAAACTGTGAGCATGACCCAGAGTGGTTAGCTTGTCTCAGAGAGGTCAAGACAAAATCCATCAACTCAAGTAGAGTGTGATGGCCTACGAATAGGGATTTCGTGGCTATTTTGGGTAGCTCGCATTTGATTGAAGGGTGGGGAGGTTGTTTTGCTTGTTTTAAAAGAGGGGTTTACCCTGAGCCCATCCTCGGTGGCCAACATATAACTGCGGTGTTGAGGGAGACAACAAGAGGGTACTCAAGGGGAGGCGTTTTGAGTACCACGTCATAAAAGGCTTGGGTAAGATGGAGGGCTTATAGAAGGTAGGGGATGTCGCCGGCTTTTCCCTTCAGGGTTAGGAGTTGTGTCGGATCTACGCCTGTGCGCATGATCCAAAGATGGGTTTAGGGTGCTTTTAGAACCAACCAAAGATGGAGCAAATTGTAACTATGCTATGTGGTGTATGCAAGGGGTGACCTTGTGGTCATTGCTCGTGGGGTGACCATCCATGTGCGACTGTGGCTTACAGCAAAGCCATTGGCCATGTGTTTGTTAAGGAACAACCATAGGTTGCCCGAGTGGGGTGAATGCCATGCAATGCTAATGGTGTGGCCTTTAAGCCACTCTTAGTTTGAGCTCGGGTCCGAAGAGACCCAGAGCGTGAGGGAATCGGGGTGACCTTTTGGGTGCCCCAAGATGACGGGCCAGCGGCTAGGCCACTAGTCCTAGTGATTTTCTGATAAAGTATGGCATTTGGCTGCCCTTTATGTAACGGGTCAGCGGTTAAGCTGTTGATGAGCGGCCTTTTGTCTCTCAAATGAGATGCATCGGTGGCAAAGCCATCAGTTTGATGTGTGCGATGGGCGATGCTAGCAGTACGATGGTCGACATGCATGTGGAGTAGGTTTCAAGTGACCTTTTAGTCGCCCACAAAAGCAACAGCTATAGAGGAACCAGTTGTGATAGGACGAGGGGTGGCCTTGGGGCCACTCTTAGACTTGAGACGGTTGGGTGGATGTCACGAACCCACCCCCCCTGACCCCTGCCGGAGGGCGATAGAGTACGAGATGGAAACCGGAGGTCGCGAACGTCACTCAGGCATGAGTGGCTCAATGCATGAAAACGCGAAATCAAGAGCAAACCAAGAAAGAAAGCTAGAATAAAACCATCCATCAGACATAAGTCCAACCAAAAGGTGTAGCCGCTTCATTCACTTAATGTCAAAAGTCTTTACAATTCTTCTTCAAGGCACTACTATCCCAAAATACACAAAATGAAGAATACATCAAAAGCTGTAATCACCAAAACATATTGTGGAAGTCTTCAAAGAACGTTTTTTCAAACTTTTTAATTCGGCTTCAAAATCCCAAAACTGCCACCCACCTTGAGCCCAGGTGCCACCACCCTTCACTCTACAGTTATGAAAATAAGATGGAATGAGCTAACAGCCCAGTAAGCAGATCTACACCATTGCATTCCAACTAGCATGATAGTGATAACAATATGCCATGCACATAGGTACATATCTATCCAAATGTATCAAATGATGTTTATTAACATGCCTCTCAATCACCTTACTTGAAGCAAGGTAGTGGGAACAACAATTTACAGATACAGTTAAAAGTTTGTACAGAAAGCCTAAGATAACATAGGTAAATAGATCTAACTACTCATGAAATAAAAGTCATATCGGTCAAGCTAAACCAATCCTAAACTTGGGGCTTCTACCCTCACTCAGGAGGGTGGACCATGACAAGTGGACGACCCACTCTGTAAGGCCCTCACACACGCACACATCCCCAGCACGCTTTAGGGTTTTTGATAGGCAGAGGCCTTGCAAGACACTACCACCCTCTCTTAGCGCCCTTTTGGGCGAGAGGGCGTTACACTACCATTAGACAACCCAACGCGTAGTGGCCACATATATTTGGGGGGCACGACCCACCCAACTACTCACATTCTGAGTGTCGTCCTATCATGGGGACTTAAGGAAGAATCGCAACGGCCAGCACTATCCTTCACACAGTAGGTGCCCTTTCACATATAGCATAAGTAACATGTTACCATCATTCACACAGTAGGTATCAATTCACATATAGCATAAACATGATATCATCATTCACACAGTAGGTATCAATTCACATATAGCATAAACATGTACCAAATTCATGCCATTCATACCACTACAGGGTATTCATCATAATTATGCTTTCATGTCATAGCAAAGCACAACTTCATTATCATGCATTCATGTCATACCATGCGCGCTCATAATTGCCGGGGGGGGGGGGGTCATAACTTTTGGCCCATTCAGAGTTTGGAAATGGTTTCAAAGCTGATTTTATACCAAATATACCTACCCCTATAATGGGGAGTCGTTTCATGACAATTGGACCCCGTTTGACCTCTCAAACGTTTAACGAGGTGAGGGTTAACCGGCTGCACCCTGCTGTGAACAATGTTCAGCAACGTACCCTATTTCATATCATCATAACATTCAAACCGTGAGGAAAATTAAGAAGGTTTTAAATTTTAATTTTAAGCTATTATTTATATCTTTCTATCAAAGCCTGTTTGGAAGTATTTAGACTACATTTGGTTAAACAAAACCTCAATGCAACTAGAGTGATATTTCTGGAATTTTACATAGCCTACCAACAGTGACATATTTTCATAACATGGAGTATAAATATCAATCTAGAGGAAATTTCAAAATGGTTTTCACATGCAACGTTTAGATCATTCATATATCTTTCAAATGGATGTCGTTTGGCCAAAAATGAACATCGTTTGGTTAATTAAAATCAGTGACCACAGTGGTATTAGTGAAAATTCCAGGAAAACAGTCCACAGTAATATACCTCCCCATTTTGAAATATAACTTCATTTTTATAAATAATTTGGACAATGGGCCAGAACAAACAATTTTCTGGACTCATATTTATTTCCAATGGTGGTGGTTTGAGGTCAATCGGACCCCATTTGACAGTTCAAAAGCCTCATCCAAGAATGCACATGTTCGTGGAATTTCACAGTGGCATATAGCATTTATCAAGATGACATTCCATGGTCTTTACTTCTTGGTGGGGAAACATGATAACAACTGTATTCTCATAATAAACACACATAACATGCATTTCTTTGTAAAATAAGAATCATGCATTGGGTCTTAGCATTCACACATAACATGCATTCACATACACTTTCATTCTCATTTTACATGCATAAATTCCGTGCATCCTTACGACTATCATGCAATGGTGATGAATCCACCTAACTAAACAACAATGGTGACTTCTCCACTCTCCTCACAGCTCTCACCTACCCAACTATGGCTGCCCACCGACGATCACTTCTTCCCACCTTGTGTCTTAGATAGAGAGAAAATGAAGTAAGAATGAGTGGCATGAGCGAGGAAGGGGGCTTAAGTACTCTTGGGTTGAGGTGGCTGACCAAGTGTTACCAAAAGACTATAAAATCTAGATATGTGGCACACAAACAACATTCATTTGACAAGTGGCAAACACAACTCATGCATGTCAGAGACACAGCTGGTGCTGCATGCAAATCCATCGAGAGCTGGCCTTTCCAAATGATGCTGGCCTCTTCTCCAATTCCACCCGGCGCTGGCTCTTCCAACAGGTGTTGGCTTCTTCTCCAATTCCACCCGGTGCTGGCTCTTCCACCCGACGCTGGCCTCTTCTCCAATTCCACCAAGTGTTGGCTCTTCCAATCTGCGCTGGCTTCTTCTCCAATTCCACTTGGTGCTGGCTCTTCCAACCGGCGATGGCCTCTTCTCCAATTCCACACGGCGCTGGCCTCTTCTCCAATTCAACCCGATGCAGGCTTCTTCTCCAATTCCACCTGCCATTAGCTCTTTCAACTGACATTGGCCTCTTCTCCAATTCCACCCGGTGCTAGCTCTTTCAACCGGCGCTGGCGTCTTCACCAATTCCACCTGGCGCTGGCTCTTCCAACCTGCGCTGACCTTTTCTCCAATTCCACCCGGTGCTGGCTCTTCCAACAGATGCTGGCTTCTTCTCCAATTCCACTCAACGTTGGCTCTTCCAACCGGCGATGCCTTCTTCTCCAATTCCACCCGATGCTGGCTTCTTCTCCAATTCCACCCAGCGTTGGCTCTCGACTTCAACCTCCCCATCTTGCCATGCCTTCTAACTGGCCGGGAAAAGTATGGGTCATCACAATGGACCACTAGTAGCTAGGTGCATATGATGTGTGGCAGCTTTCAAGCCACCAATGCATGTGACAGCAATGGCTTGGCTATCGGTGTTAGGAGATGGGGAGTAAGGGACTAGAGGGAGATGGGGAGTAAGGGACTAGAGGGACCCTTCTCACCCGAGGTTGGGCTGAAGCTCAAGTGCAAGCGGTTTGGTTTGTTCAGAAAAGAAAGGAGGGAGATGTAGGTTGAATAATCTTACTCCCGAGGCACGAGGTCATGAGTACAGGGATCAAGAAATCCCCAAACCTGAAGTAGGAGTTGGAAAACTCCCAACCCATTTTATTATGTGGGTTGTGTATTGTGTTAGTTCGCAAACAAACCGAACCCAGTGGAGTCACCAACTAGTCGACCCTAGATTTTCACGGGTGGTCGTGAGGAAACCCTTCTTTCTTAAAACCGAGGTGCCTTCCAACTTTTTAGAGTGGAAAGAAGATAAAAATAAAATAAAAGGCATGTGTGTGATCCCCCACCCCTTCCATTTTAGGTTCATGTGTGTGTGTATGGAGGTGACCTAGTGCCAACAAGGATAAGGGTCAGGCGGTGCGGTATCGGCGGTTTGATCCAACAAAATAAATAAAAGCACGAGGTAAAGCCTACCTCACTTGTTTGGGGTCGAGACACATCTGGGCACTAAGCCCTCTTAGATCATTTTGAAAGCCCCCCGGACTTGGCTTTTCGGCTTAGTCTGGTTCCTGCTCACTTGTGACTCTACACAGCTTCATGCACCCACTTGATAAATGGCTTGAAATTTCGTCCCTTGACTCGCCTTTTAGTGATAGGATTGGAGGGAGGGTTTTGAGGTTAAGAATTTAAGAAATGAAGATGGAGAAAGGGGAAGATGGAGTATAGAAAGAGAATAAAGGATGGAAGAGAGAGAGAAATCACCCGAAAAAGTGGGCAGCCTTTCGGTGTCATCTTCCCCAAGAGGTATTACCAAAGGCACGAAAAAGGTATTAGGCATGAAGCTCTTGAGGGATTCACAAGACATTATACTGGTGGGTCAAGCCCGACCAGGATGTATCTCAGAAGAGCCTCCTAAGATTGGCTTAAAGATGGAAGTGGAATGAGAGGAAAGAAGGAGAAAAGCAATGGCACTCCGGGGTGAGTCAAAGGTGGTAGCCCTCATGAAAAGGGTTTAACCAAGAGCACAACCCCTCCTGTGAAATGAGCCAAGATGAGAATAGAAGAAAAAGAGAAGTAGAAGGAGAAGGCAAGAAAATTGAGCTGCCAGGCTCACCTCCTCAAGGAGGTATATATCGGAAGATATCCAAAAAATATTAGACTTGAAGCATAAATACCCCCGGCGATTCACAAGAAACTATATGGGTGGAACAAGCTCGACTAGGATGCATCTCGAAAGAGCTTCTTAGAAGTAACTTGAGTGAGATGAGTGAGGTGAAAGAGAGATAAAAAAGGAATGAGAGATAAAGAGTAAGGGAGAGAGAGAGTGTAAGAAAGAGAGATAAAAGAAAGGGAAGGAGAGAAGAAGAGAATGAGGAAAGTGAGAAAAAAGAGAGGAGAGAGCGAGAGCGAGAGAAGAAAGAAAGGGATGTAAGAGGGAGAAAGAAAGAAAAGGGGAAGAGAGAAAGAGAGAGATAGAGAAGAAAAGAGGGGACGAGGGAAATGGGGCAGCGGCTTGTGCACTGGCCCTAGAGAAGGGTGGAGAGAGAGAAAAAAGAGAATTAGCTGCTGAAAAGAGAGAGAGAGAGAGAGAAGAGAATGGGGCAGCAACTAGGCCACTGGCCCGTGGGGTAGGGAAAGAGAGAGAGGGCGGAAGGGAGATAAAAGAAAGAGAGGATCGGGGCAGTGGCTAAGCCATTGTCCCTAGGAGGAAAGAGAGAAAGAAAGAAAGAAAGAAGGAGAAGGTCGGGTGAGAGAGAGAGGGAGAGAGAAGAGAGAAATAGAGGGAGAGGAGTAAGAGATAGAGAGAGAGAGAGGAGAGAGATAAGAAGAGAAGAGAGAGATAGAGAGAAGGAGAGGGAAAGAGAAGAAGAAGATAGAGAGAGGAAGAAGACGGAGAGAGAGAAAGAGAGGGAGAGAGAAGGAAGTTGGGCTCAGGTACTTATGCGGCGAGCTAAGGGCCCGAGCTTGAAGGGCTAGGCATAATCCCAGTGCTCCTTGAGAGGTCCTTGTAGGTGAGAAGGGTTAAGGTTAGCTAAGGGATGTGAGTTCAAAAGGTGTGGTTTAGGGTAGGGCTAGGCTAAGGTCTAAAGTTAGGCAAGTATGGATGATATGGACTATGGTTGGGGGAGTATGGGTAGTATTGACTATGGTTGGGAGAGTATGGGTAGTATGGACCAGTGTTTGCAAAATCGAATCGGAACGGTTAACCGAACATGGGCTTGGAAGCGGTTTAAGCGGCCTAACAGGTAAATCGGCTGATTCAACCTCTCTAACCGGGCAAGTCCCGAGCAGTCAAAAAGTGTTGAAAAAAATACAAAAAAATACAAAAAAAAATCTACTAAAATATAAAAAGCATATAAAAAATTATTAAAACAAAACACATTCAAATAAAATTGAAAATTAATGGAAAAAATAGATTTAAACTCATTTTATATTTTCTAAGGGCTATTTTTAAAATTTTCTAGAAAAATGAGAAAATATAAAAATGAGTATTAATGACCAAAACAACTTTAATCTTTACCATAATGTAAAGAATATTTAAAAATGTATTGCAAATTTTGCAATCTCTAGGTAGTTCTGATCTAACCTGGCAATTAGCGGTTAGATCGGGCGATTTTTCGAACAATGGTATGGACTATGGTTTGGGGAGTAGGGGTAGTATGGACTATGGTTAGGGGAGCATGGGTAGTATGGACTATGGTAAGGGGAGTATTAGCATGGACCAGTGTTCACAAAATCGAACCGGAATGGTTAACCAGACATGGGCTTGGAAGCGGTTTAACCGACCTAATCGGTAAACCGGCCGATTCAATCGCTCTAACAGAGCAAGTCTCGGGCGGTCAAAAAAGTGTTGAAAAAAATACAAAAAACATCTACTAAAATATATAAAGCATATAAAAAATTATTAAAACAAAACGAATTTAAATGAAGTTGAAAATTAATGAAAAAATGGATTTTAACACATTTTATATTTTCTAAGGCTATTTTTAAAAAATTTAGAAAAAATGGGAAAATATAAAAATGCATATTAATGAACAAAACAATTTTTAATCCGTACCATATTGTAAATAATATTTAAAAATATATTACAAATAAAATTCCTTATTTTTGAGAATATGTATTTTGTTTTTTGAATTTTTTTTTTAAATACCAGTTGATACCCTAACTGCCCAAAACCGGAACTAGCCGGTTCCGATCTAACCGGACGATTAGCAGTTAGATCGGGCGATTTTGCGAACAATGGTAGGGACTACGGTTAAGAAAGTATAGGGAAAAAGAACTTATATAGAGTTATCACAAAGCAAGGGCGGATGTTCAAAACTATGCTTAATTGCTAAGAAAAACTTTTAACATAATTATAAAATCAATTTCGTTTTCGTGGAAAAATGATTGTTTCGCCACTCTATACTTTTGTGGAAATGACAAAACCATCCCTAAAAAAGGTCATCTTGCCTTCCCTATGGTTTGGGACCATTTTTGAAGATTTACGACGACGCTCCAAGGCAAACTAACACCGTGAAACTTTGGCCTTCTTGAAATGATTTATTTGATATTCATTTTGAGTCTTGAATCAAACTTTTGATATGAACTCAAAATCTAGCCAAAACCCATTCAATCTTCGATCTTGATCATCTTGTCGTGTTTCTTATCATCTTTCTTATCACCAATCAGAGGGGAAGTCATTGTGATCATTTTGCAACAAAAACCCCTTGATTTGAGTTTCATTTGATCACTTTTCTATTTTTGAAGGTCTCTGGAAAATGGGATTCCATCGACCGAAATATTATGCCTTCTTGTGAGTCCAAATTGGGTGGCTTCCCGACCTCAATCTTATGCAATCCATATCTCAAATCTAACCCCTTTGAGTCACAGTCGTAATGGACTCACTCGTAGACCTATCCGAGGTCAAGGCATCAAGAAATGACCATGGGAGTAAAGGAATATCATGCCTTAAAAATTATGCACTTTCCATATTTTGAGCAATTTCTCTTTAGGATTTTTTTGCAACCTAGGAGCCCTCATCATATGTACCATATGTGGAAACGTGTATATTGAGGAGATGCACAACATATCAAAATTTTGGCTTCATCAGGTTCAAGATGAAGAAGTTATGCCACTTGGAAGAAATCCCATTTTTGGAAAATACAATTTTCAACAATAGAAACTAGTTCATCAAAGCCTCTCGTGAATAATGTAAGGCTTACCTAATTTGAGAAAGTCGGCCCCCGGAGTGTCCGAATGAACCGAAACTTGATATTCTAGGGTTTCTTGGCCTACTAAGGTTGTTTATGGTCGTTTGACGGGCACCTGAGGCCTTGAGAGTATAGCTCTAATTATGAGGTATTTTGGGGATGAAGAGCTGCACTGCAAATGAAATTTCGTTTTAATCTAGCTTACCTTTGTCGGATCGAGACAAAACTTGACGGGCATATTTGGGACATCAAATGCTATCTTCTCATGCTTTTTGAAGTCATGATGAAACATTTTCAAATTCTTCTAAAATTAGAATTATTTGGTCAGGGCATTTGTATTCCCTAGGCATTTTAAAGTACCTACGGGTCTGGGTTGCCATCGACTTCTCCATTATTCGAACGGGCGATACAATCATGTCAAAATACCCTACAATAGGAAATACCCAGCAACAGGGACCGATAAGAAAGGAACCTCATATTTATGAAAAGGTATTGTAACCCATAGGATCATTTTCCAATGTAATATGAGAATGATGATAGGAAAAGATAATGTACCTTTCTGGCAGCAAAGGTGGATTGGAGAGATATCCTAAAAAACCCAATTCCTTAAATCTCTTTGCAATAGTCAATTCAAAGAGCAAAATGGTTAGCAAAATGGTGGAGGGAAGTGGCTTCAATGTAAACTAGGATCTAACTGTTTCTTACCGAAGGGTAGATAATATTGTTGCAGAAGAATATATTCAGTGCTTGAGTATGCTTCAATAGTACTTTTCTTGTCCAAAGGAGAAAGACAAATTTGTGTAGGAGCCTAATACGAATGGGAATTTCTCGGTTAAGTCTACCTATAAATTACTGTATGAGGATCGTATTCGTTGGAAAGATACTGATGTGGCCAAGATATGGAAATGGCCCATTCCTTTAAAGGTGAGAAGTTTCTTATGGCTGTTAAAACTAAAAAGGATTTTGACAGTTGATATGTTAAGGAAGCGGGGAAAAATCTTACCCATTGTATGCATTATATGCACAAATGCTGAAGAGAATGTTGAGCATCTGTTCATTGATTGTGACTATGCTATATCAGTTTGGAAATGGGTTTTGGCATGGCTAGGAGTTCAAGTAAATGTTCCTGTGCAATCAGAAATTCTTTTTGATGCTTGGGAGCTAATGAGTAGTATTGGGAAGAAAGACAAACTCATTTCGAGAATTGTTAAAGCTTCTGTTTTATTAGAGGTCTAGAAAGAGAGGAATAGGTGTTGTTTCGAGGATAAAAATAAATCAGCAACAGAGTTGTGTGAAAAGATAAGGATTGCTGTGGCAGACTGGATGGAAGTACATAAAGATTAGTTGGGGGTTTCAAGAATACATTTTTTATAGTATAAATTTGTTACTAAAAAAAGGGTTCAAAGGTTAAAAGGGTGGGCATTTGGCAACCTCTGCATATTGGGTGGTTAAATCTGAATTTCGATGGTAGTTTTATGGGAAATCTGGGTCTTGCTGATATGGGAGGTATTGCAAGGGATGAGTTGGGAGGTATTGTAAGGGATGTGGTGGGTTGTGTTTTTCTAAAATATTATAGCCTGGCGGTAAGAACAACCGCTAATATGGCTGAACTACAATCTGTTCTTCAAAGTGTAAAGTTGGCCAAAAGGTTCAATAAACCATTAATGGTAGAAGGTGACTATTTAAATGTAATAAAATGGTTGAAAAAAGAGATGACAGTTCCATGGTATGTACATGAGGCAGTGAGAGAGGCATATGAAGTTTGGTAAAGTATAGAAACTATACTGATTCATGTATATCGAGAGCGTAACATGGAGGCAGATAGATGGGCAAAGATGGGTATCTCTATTGAAGAACTAGAGGTGGTGTAATTCCTTCTTCTTTTTTTTATGTTTTTGTGGTTTTTTAATATTTTATTGTAAGGGCTACTTGTTGGCTCAAGTTATGATGTAATATGGTTTACAATATGAAATGAATCGGTTGTTTTTCATTAAAAAGAAAAATAGATACCTAGCAACAAAAGTCCCAAATGCTTGGCTTTCCGTAGGTTTGGACGGGAGCCAAACATTACTGATTTGGCGCAAAAAAATAAAAAAAGGAATGCAGAAGTTCTTTTCACTGTAGCACTTCCGCACGTCAAACACAAAAGTACTGCAATGTCTAAGAACATTGGCTTCGAGAACTAAATGTTCCTCTAAACAAACACGCCCATAAATATTCAATGCCCAATTGCTCCTGTCTATCACGAGTGACATTAATGTTAATTACAGTGGCGCCTCATAAGGCAAAGAAAGGGTGGGCTAGCTGGTCACGTCACCTCATTGAAGGCTGCCAACCCAGAGACAACCTCTAAACGCTCGTTAATTCATTTTCGCTGAGTTTTAGCCTCCTCATCGAGACGCTAAATTACTAATTTAGAGCAGCTTCTTGGGAAAGCAAAGTACAAATGGCAGGTGTTATCTCTCGGTAGCTCATGCAATCAATGGATGAGCCCTGACGACGAATGATTGCATCTTTTGCTTGATTTCTTGGACCTGCAAGATTGAATGTTTATCTCCTGTCAATACCATGTGGGATCTTTTAGTCCCAAACTTCATGAATTATCAAAAGACCTCTTTCCCCTTGCGTTGTTTCTTTTGAAGTTTATGAGCTTCCCCCTAAATTCATAGAGAAATAAAAACCATGAGAATTGCATTTATCCATTTCTTAACAAAATTGTAATCCATGTCATAGGATTTTAGATATTAATTAAAAATCTAGTGCCCCATGGCTGCTAAACGCCCCATTTATACACGGTGAACGTCTTATAAGGTGTCAATCTTATGCTGTAATACTATAGAAATTAGGTGCATCTCAAAACTCAACCCAAAAAAGTTGTTCTTTTTCAAAAACCTTAATGACGGCCAAAAATTTTATTTCCAACCTTAGTTATGAAATCCAAAACTCAAAAATATGATACAAATCAAGCAGATATACAATCACTCAAATTTTTTGAAAATGGACGGTCTAGATATTATGCTGCAAGATGCATTATTTTTATGACTTGAAAACTATTTTTCTTTCATATCTATGCATCTCAAGGCTGAATAAATAAATTATAGGGTTTATCAAAAATAAAATAAGCTTTTCAAATAGAATTTTTAAGGGGCGCCTTATTTCTCTAAACCGTTTTCCATATATATGGAAAGGTCTATATAGAGCCTAGGCTCTAACCAATCAAGCCTACTTCAAAAATTTCACTAGAAGAGATTGTTTTGATGCCAAGTCAAGTGTACCCATTCTAAATTTCATTTCAATCAAATGATTTGTAGCCAATATGTCTCGTGGTAATAAAATTGTATTGTTTTGAGGTATATCAATATTCAATCTCTAGTTCATATTTTGCCGACCAATCCCTCCTAATTTACATCTTTGTTGAAAAAATTTCTTTTGTAATTCCTTACAGAGGGACTCGAAAAATACTAGATCCCCACCTACACAAGAACATTGTTGATAAAACTCCAAAATAGCATTTTCCTTCTACCCAATTTTCTTTTTCTCTTTCTCATTCGGGAAATACAAGAAATTTTCGGGTAGAAAACATTTTCTAGAATTTCTTTGAGATTCAAACCCAAATTGATCATCTCGACATCAAGATGCATGGACTTGAGAAAAAAATGGATTTCAAGTTTGGAAATAATGTATTTTGTAACGGATTTTTTGACCGTCAATTGTTAAATTATTCAAGTTTTCATAGATCTGCTCAATCTATATTATTTTTTAAGCTTTAAATTTTATAATTAAAGATGAAATTATATTTTAAGACTAGTAAAAAATGTCCAGTATTGAAACCACATTTCTCAACACTATTTGAAGGTGGCCTCTAA